>OX392464.1:14331122-14543622 GCA_947623515.1 Neoascia interrupta
AATTATATTTTTCAGATTCGGTGTACAAAAGGAGATAAGTCTCTTTATTTTAATACATTTGCCAGTGGCCTGGCTTGTTTCGAAGAGAGACATTGTGGTGATGTTGTTCCACTTATTGTTGGTCGTTGTGATGGCTTCAGTGTCCAGGTGAAATTTCATCGAATGTATGTGTGCTGCGGATTTGCCTTAGCACCTTCTCAGGGTAGCACGTCAGGTATGCAGTTCCCTGGAATATCCCTGTGGCCTGAAACAGAGTAAAGGGATTTGTCGCCTCTTTGCAGCACGTTCATTGAGAGATTCGGGGCGTTGCTTTACCAACTTGCTCCGTATGGTTGGTTTTTCAAAAGGCTTTCATGCAGTTTGGCTGTCAACATGGAAAAAAATTTCGCCGGGTAAATTGGGTAAATTTTAAGCCTTGAAAGTGTGAAAAATTGCAATTCCACAGTGATTCGGCAGTCGCTCAGAGATGCAAAGGTCAATAGTGCTTGAAAAGAAGTGGATAGTATAGCTGAACTCAACCTCAGCATCGTAAATTATGTCGATTGTGGTCGTTATGGACCTCAAGCGAGCTATCTTCGACTAGTTAGACAGGAAAGACCCCAAGAAGGGGCAAGTTCACTTCAGTTAATTTAAGTAAGAAATAAGCCTTGGAAGAACCACTAATTGATTTTCCGATCTGGCTACTTTAAAATGAAAAAAAAGTTCCAACTTTTGAATGGCCATCAACAGTATTAAACACAGTCAAGGTATTCTATAGACACAACACACAATTCCTATTAGACCGTATAGGAAAACTATCGAAAGCAATATCATTCTGCAAATTTGGAAGTCCTTCAAATCGCTTCGCAAATCCTATTCACCATATGTGTTGCTTCATCTCGGCCAGTCGTTTTCCATTCACTATTATCTCCGTTGAATACTAAAACTAATCAAAGTTATTTATCCATCAATTCACCTCAATACAAGACCCAATCAATCACTTCGTTTCCTTTCACCATTCAGATACATATAACAAAACACTGTATACTCTCGCACACTATAAACACTTAAATAGACTTCCCATATCTAATTGCCAGTTGAACCGTATATATGCAGAAGAAGAATCGGGCAAAAATCTATTTAACCCTTTTAGCCTATTTCCTTCCTTCTTCTTAAGTCAATATGTCCTTTAATCTTACATGAGTGGCTGGTAAAAAATTTAAAAGCCAACCCGGCCGGCTGGCCACAGCCCTTCATTGGAAAACATTTCGAATTGATTTACCCTGACTCCTGTTTTATAGGGGTGACTATACGCATACGCTGCCGACCAACTGATGCGATGGTTGGCGGCAAAATTTGGGAGCACAAAGAAAAACCCTCCCCTACTCCATACATTGAGGCTCCATCTCAATGGAAACCAATTCAATTCGTAAGTTCGGACGAAATCCCTGTGGACAGGCAGCGCTGACTGTTTACAAATCCCCACACTGTTTACCAATTTCCCAAATTAGCTTAAACTAGCCTAAATATCCTGCAAATTATTTGATAAAAGACCTGCAAATGGAGTAATGGGGCAGGGAGGGCTGGGATCGTTGCAGAATCAATCTCACCCTTGTTCAACCGAACTCGGATAACCCTTTGCCATTAGTCCAATAGGCGAAAAGATTCCAACCAGCCAGGGGCGCAGTGGTAGAGAAATGTGCTCCTCCGCCACTGCCGCCGCCCGTCATTGGAGTCGTCGTCGTCGTCGTAGTCGTCGCCATCTCCCACCGGATACAGGTTGCCAACTGCCGGTTACGCACATCCTCATGCATTAAACATTTTTAATCTCTCTAGGGAAATCGAATGGATCCGATATTCAATTGAATAAAACGTTCGTTGAATCGTCGTAGTCGTCGTCGGTCGGCAGTGGGGATGAAACCAGATCGACTCAGTGGAAGGAATCCTTTTCGCCATCAATGCGTTCTTTATTCATTCAACACTCCTCGGTGGGGCGCCACGTCAAGCCATGCCACGCCGCATAGCATGTGAGCTTGTTTCACATATCTAGCAACGTTTCCCTGAAATGGGGATTTCAGCGGCAAAGGCCAGCACCTACAAACGGTGGAAAAATGCTGAAAAAAAAACACACAGAAAACAACAACAACAACAAGTAGAACTCCTGCAAAAGGATTCGAAATCTCATTTTAATTTATTTTGACTAGATTTATGTGCACGGCACATTGGGGCCACTGAGGGTTTTTTGTGCACGGGAGTCCCGCGTAGTTGTGTAAAGCACGCGAGAATGCTGATAGTACGAGCGAGAGCTTGGGGAGCCACCACGACTAGGACATGGAGGACGACAACGACAAGCATGACCGGGACAACGACGACAGCGAATATGCTAAGTGCTGTAAGAGTGTCGTGCCGCAGAGGAACCGATACTGATATTGACATTTTGCCGCTTTTGTACAGCTATTTGGTTAATGCGGCCCACCCGTTGGCGTAGACGGGTGCTGCTGACAGCGATGGCAACTAGGACCAAGGAAAATCATTATGGGGCTTTTCGCCTCGCTTGACATTGGTTAGTTGTGTGTAATGAGCAAGTGAGTGTGGATTGTAAAGGATGCAGCTGCGGAGGGACCGGCCGGCCGGCACCGGACCAAGCTGGCAGCGCAGCTAAAGTGTGCCTTAATTAAGCGTTTTTTTTTTTGAAGTCCTGTAATTGTAGTTAGGATGTGATTTGCATTAGCACCGTTGTTGTACTGACGGGTTGGAGTCTGTTTTCTTCTCGCACATGTGTTATTGCGGATGTAGAACACGGCAGGAAGTATTTATAGCTACACGCAGTGAAGCAGCGAAAGGTGGAATATTTTTAATTAAATGCCTGATCGGGTATGTTGATATGGAACGGATGGGGCTCTGGGGGTGTTTTGCGTTTGTGAGTCTATGTGCGTGTGCTAAATAATGAGGTTATAATGTGATGAAGGAACTGTGTAGCTTTATTGAGGTGGGCGTACCTAGTTGTCGATGTGGGTAATGGCAAAATCAATTAAGTTTGATGTTTTCATTTAAAACCATTGTGAGTAGCTTATCGTGGTTTTGATTGGCGTGACAGCTTAGAGTGTGAGTTAGAGTAAAGCTGTTTCACGACTCAGTTGAAAAAAATACAGTAGGTACGTAGTTACACTTTTACTGCCTTCCGATGGGTTCGTAAGTTTCGTTTGGAACATAGAACAGTGGTAAGTCTGTCACTGCACTACGATTGGCAGTACATTCCCTGTTATAAATCCTGATCGGGGCACAAAAAATTTTTTAACGCGTCCACTTCCCCGAGGGTCTGAAAAATTCTCTTATAGTGTTAGTTCGCCGTTCGGAATTGACCAAAAATTCTCGGTCCCCTACTGAGGTAGGATAACCTCGTTAGTAAGGACTATTTCACCATCGTAGAAGCATTTGCTCGAGGAGAGCTAAAGGCGGTAAAAATACGTTTGAGGGTATCCGAATTTTTTATTGTGAATATTCCTGAGATAAATAATTGTTTCTCATTATTAGGACAAAAGATTTTTTTTGGGAAGGTTTATAGAAGACGCCTTTCTCTATGAAAACTTCTTCCGCCGGAGCTTATCGTATGAAATGAAATGGTAAATATTTCGTTATTTGGTCAAGGACTAATCCCAGGTAAATTATTTGAAATAGCATTTCTGTTATGCTATGTTACGTTGACCCATTAAAGTGGCGCAACAGTTCGAGGTGAGCCAGGGCCAACTTCTCAGCCATGCATATGCTCTGTGTGTTGCATTCTTTACAAACAAGGGGACCTACGATTTAACGCCGAGTTCGGGCTCTCTGAAGCTAGCGAGCACACTTCAACGGCCACACAGGGGACCCAGCGTGTTGATTGTAGCTAATTTGTTACCCCAATCCCGAATTTGTATCTTGACCTGGTTCCGAGAAAAACAAGATATGGCTAGATTCAGATGAAATTATGACCCGGTTCACTTTTTTCGGTAACCGGGCGACAACCAAGTGTCAGAACTAGTGGGTTAATAGTAGCTATTTTCTTATGCCTATTGGAAGGTTGTAGCTTGACCCGGTTCTCAGAAAAACAAGATTTTTCGCACTGTTGTCTGAAGCTAGCGAGCATACTATAACGGCTGAACTGGGGACCCAGAGGGCCAATTGCAGCTTTTTTGTAGCTTCTTTGTTACGCGTGTTAGAAATTTGTAGCTTCACCCGGGTCCGAGAAAAACAAGATTCCTAGCTTCAAAATCCTTATTTTCTAAAATTGTCTTGTTTAATTCCCCATATTTAAGGAAGTCATAGGTCGGGTACTAATTGAAGCTCTTAGAATATAGAGGTGGGATATATAGTATCAGATCCCACCACCTGTTTCTTGGCCTACCAGGGGGGCGACGCGCTCGCATCTCGGCTAGCATGACCTGTCTAGGAAGTCTGTCAGGGGGCATGCGAACAACGTGTCCAAACCATCGAAGAATCGATCGCTCCACTCGGAGAAGTAGCTGCTCAACATTAAGATTCCTACGAATACTGACGTTTCTCACTCTGTCCCTTAGAGTAACAACAGCAACGCACCTCAGGAATCTCATTTCGGCAGCTTGTACCCGCGATATAATTCTTTCGGTCATTACCCAAATTTCATGACCATAGATAAGGGGCGGAACGAACACTGAATTAAAAACTGAGATCTTTGCTTTCACTCCAAGCTCAGCTTTCCTGATGACCGGCCGGCGCAGTTCCTTTACTATTGCTCCAGCTTGGCCAATTCTACAGGAAAACTCAGTATCACTTCTCCCATCTTTCGTGAAAAAGACCCCGAGATACTTAAACTTCTCCACCTGTTGTAATGGAACTCCATTTATGTGCAGGGTACACTGCACAGGAGTTCGGGAAACAACCATCACTTCCGATTTGTTCACGTTTACTTTCATCCCAGCATCACCACAGATGGCTGCAAACCTATCCAGTGCTCGTTGAAGTTCCTCTTTGGATGATGCAAGGATGGCCAAATCATCTGCGAAAAGCAGATGGCTCATCCTGATGCCAGCCAATTCGAAACATTGCTCGCCAAGACTGCGCCTCACCATCCAGTCCATATAAGCTATGAAAAGGAGCGGCGACAGAACACAGCTCTGGCGAAGTCCAACGCGCACATCAAAAGGACGGGATTTGACGCCATTTATCCGTACACAGCTTCTGCAGTTTCCATACAAAGACTGAATGGCTCTCAGAAGAGGCCCACTCAGCGCATAGTCCTGCAAAACTCTCCACAGTGTATCCCGAGGGGCTCGGTCATACGCCTTTTCCAGATCTACAAAACACGCATAGACCGGTTTGGCATATTCCCAGGCCTTATCAAGAATAACCTTCAGAGTAAAAAGCTGGTCGGTTGTGCCTCTGCCAGGCCGAAAGCCGCACTGCTCTTCCCGTAACAAAGGCTCGATAACAGCTCTGGAACGCGTTTCCAACACCTTCGCGAATACTTTTCCCGGAAGACTCAAGAGAGATATGCCCTTTTATGATATGCCCTTATGATATGATGCCCTTATGATATGATGCCCTTAGATATGTTCCCTTTTTTGAAAATGGGCACTATCGTATAACTCCCGTTTGCCAATCGCTAGGTGCCTTCCCGCTATCCCAGGCCACCTTAATGACACGTGTCATTTAACACCCTCTTCACCCATTGCCTTGAGCATTTCTGGCCGGATTTCATCAACTCCAGCAGACTTGCCAACTTTTAGCGATTTAATCGCTTCAGTGACTTCGTCTACTGTGGGACTATTCTCCGCCCTTATCTCGTCAGCAGCGGGAATGCCATCTTCAGTGCCCTGTTGGGGGTTGAGCAACTCCGAAAAGTGCTGTCTCCATCTGCGCAAGACATCGCTCTCACTTGAAAGAAGTGCACCGTCCTTGGACTTAACCCCTTGGATGATATTTAACTTCCTTCCTCTGAGCCGGCGAATGGTCTGCCAAAATATCTTGTTTGCAGATCTGTAATCGTGCTCCAACTTCTCGCCGAACTTTTTCCATGACTGTTCCTTGGATGTTCTGACTGCCAGATTGGAAGTCCTTCGCGCCTCATTGTACCGGGCTCGAGAAGTTGAGTTTCTACATTGGATCCACACAATGTAGGCTCTCTTCTTCTCTCTGATGGCTTCTTGAACTCCAGGCGCTCCTGGATTTCTGTTATTTGAAGTTCAGCCGTCCCTCTGGGATCAGACGCTGACCAACAAGCCGCACAATATGTAACAGACGCTGCTGGATTTTATTTAAACCTTCGGGTTCATCTTTTTCAGGTATAACTTTACTGCCAAGGGTGGCCCCCCAAGGAGTTTATACTCCTGGACAGCATCACTTATGCCTGAAGATTACTTCCTCCAGTGGATTTCAGTCGGCTCTTACGACAGGCATACCTTACCTCAAGGCTATTCTTGATGCCGTTCGGACTCGGCAAAAAATTGTAGGTCCCCTTGTATGTAAAGAAATTAACACACCAGCAAACATGGTAGATAAGTTGGGCCCCCTGGTTAGCCTCGAGCTCCTAAGACCTTTTAGAGATATGAATGGAACCGACAGGAGAATCGATTAAGCCATGTCTGTCCGTCCGTATGTAAACAACTTTTAGGCCTTAAATTTTAAGGCAGAGAGCTGAAATTTTGTGCGTTGACTGGAAGTCCAGTCCTTCAGACCAAGTTTCAAAATTAGCTGAATCCGCCCACAGAAACGCCCACTACAGGCCTGTATATGCGACCATGTCTAATTTCAAAAAATACTTTTTCCAAATTTTAGCTATGATACAATGGCGCTAGCGCATTCATTTTTGGTACGTAATTACCTTGTAATTGTCTTTGAAGTAGCCAAAAAAGTTTAAACGTTTCATTGACCACGCCCACTTTTTAAGGGATTTTAGCTTAAAATGACTGTTTTTCAATAAATATATGTGACAAAAAATTATATGACAAAAGTTGTAGATACTAAATACTTATATATTAGATACTTTAATGTATAAACTGTATGTGCCTCCGCCCACTTTTTTAGGCGCGGCTTTAAAAAAGTGAATTTTTTAGTTGAAAATGCGGAGTTTTAGGCCGAAATGTATGCAACCACCTAGTATAAAGCATTCAACAGTTATATTTTTATATCCCGCCTATTTTTTGGAGGCGTGGGACTTTTTTTTTTTGGTATGTTCAGGTATTTTGCAATCCGTCGTAGATGGACTGAAGCTCTTGCATGCGCGCTGTTGCACTTTCACACTTGTTTTAGTTAAAAAGGCGGAGTTTTAGGCCGAAATATATGCAACCACCTAGTATAACGCATTTAACAGTTATATTTTTATATCCCGCCCACTTTTTGGAGGCATGGCAGTTGTTTTTTTTTGTATGGGCGGGTATTTTGCAATCCATCGTAGATGGACTGAAGCTTTTGATTTCTCACTGTTGCACTTTCCCACTTGTTTTTTTAACCAAGTCTTGGATGCTCTTTCTATGCTTGATCGCGAATGGCATCCTAGGTACCTTCGGAGCTTTTTGAAGGTTTTCGGGGTCGCGAATTTCTTGAGCACGATAATTTGTCCTTGAAAGTTTTAAGGCATCTATAAAGCTGAACTCCTTATTCATTCATCTTCAACCTATATCCGCAGTGGACTTTCTTGAAGTGATGTGACGGGAGTTACGACTCTGCGGATTCGTATTTCTTTCCGCTGCAACTTCAAATAAATAAATAAACTATTCAGACTTGTTCACCAACTCATCCAAAAATAGCTTCATCTCGTGAATAGTGTCATCCCAACAACTTTTATCTGAAATCGTCTTAAAAAATTTCAACTTTTTCTATGAAGATTCGTTAGCGTATTCAACGCTTTTTGGATAACATAAGAGTTTGCTCAGCATGTTCGCATTTAAGGATGAGTCCGTTTTTGTGTTGCATAAATATCTGACTGAAGAAGCAAATGATCAAATGATAACTTAATGGTTTCTGATATTTTCATTTCACCAGCATTGGCTAAAAAATCACAGCGATTAACACTAATGGAAACGTTGCGTCGTTGATTGCAAATAAAAAAGAAAGAGGCCCAAGGTTACTACCCTGAGGAACACCTGGGAGAGCTGAAATTTTACTTGACAGTAGTCCTCTAAAATTTACTTGTTAAGCTCTTGAATAAAACAAGAATAAAATAAGAGAAACTAAATTAGATGGAAAAACAAGAGATAATGAATGAAGAAATAATTTTATTTTATAAATAAAATAAAAGATAATAAAAAATTCTTTCATGAGATACTACATCGAAGGACTTTATGCTGCATCAATTAAGGAAAAGTCTGTAATAGAATTGATGCAACCAGACCCACAAAACGTCGCTGCAGAGTGTTGGCTTGGCATACTTGCCTGTTTTCCACTGCTCTTCATAATAATAAGACGTGATATTGCGAGTTGCGACAGACAAATAAGAACTGTCTCATACAACCTTCCTACAGAGGAAAGTTTGGTCTATGGTCTGTAAATAGAAGTGTCACACTTATCTCCCTTTTTGAAAATTGAGGCAATATGAGGGAGCTTCCAAACATGCAGAATATCCTGGAGGGGAGTCGAAATTTGAATAAGTCTAGAAAGGAAAGAGCAGCCATTTCTTCGAACTTCTAAGGTACTTTACCTTAGAAGTTTGAAGATAAGATTAAGATTTTAATACCGCGGAGCAATATTTCTGAAGATTGGATAATACGTGATAAACAATTTCTAAGTAGACTGATATGCTGGGTTAGGTTAGCTTGGGTGGCTGTCCCCGCTGAACAGGGACACACTTAGACGATAGGAGGTCCATTGTGATACCACTTGTAGGAACGTAGTTACCAGCCCGAGAACCTAAATGATGACTACCCCTTTGGGTGGGAGGGGTCTAGGCAACGGGTGACGGTATAAACCTGTACCGAAGGTGACCAATCAAAGTTTGATTGGTTGAGACATACCCGAGGGTAATGAAAACTGGGGGTTACCGTTTCGGTGTGAACCGCTGTCATCAGAGTTAAGAGGGGCCAGTGAGAGACTTCCTGAAGAAAGAGCGGTCTCGTAACTGTTGGACTCCAGATGGGAATTTGCATTGTTGATACGGATTGGTGGGGGGTTGCTTGTGGTCGAGGAGGAGCTGGGTGGGTCAGTGAGGAATAGTTCCTATAGGAGAGAAAGCCCGGCGGGGGCAACCGATTTCGATAAAAGTCCGAACCTGTTGCTTCTCTGCTAAGAATTATCCTCGGGGATGGGAAGGCGCAGGGGTAACCGATTCGATGTGAACCCTTGCAGGTGGGAATTCTCAGGCAAGAAGCTGATGTAGGGTAACCGTCTTCGGTGTAAGCCCGTACTACAGGCGACTCGCGTTAGAATTGGGAAAGGTAAGGGCAGTCGAAGCAATATAGACCCCTACCAGTGAGAATTATGTGCCGGTGATCCCATGGGGGTGGAGAGGTGAAGCGGTAAAAGCTCACACCAATCCAGCCCTGTGAGGAAAAACACTGGGATATGGTGGGGAGGGGAGAGATGAGGAGAATGGCAATCACTGCAGGAGTGGTGTGAGGTGTCCCGTATGGTGTGAGGCACAAATAGGGTATCTTTCCCTTACGTCGAGTTTAACTAGATTTAGATCTTTGGTTTGCTATTGAAACTGGTATGCTAAGAAACTGTTAATGACACCCGGGTGCCGTGGCTTAGTGGCTAGTTTGTATGCATACTATCTAATCTTTACTATACTGGAGGTCTGGGTTAGAATCCTACCGTCGCGTCCTCACCTGAAAAAAAAGACTGGTTCTTTTTCACGGTCCCCGCATCCCACCTACGCAAGGGTCTGACAAACCGTCTGAGAGCACCATTTGTCTTCAAAAGCCTCTTAAAGTGCCGTTCAAATTCGGTAAAAAAAAACTCGTGTTCAAGAAGTCTTCCTCTGTTGTTCTGGGAGCCCTCCAAAAAAAGAAATTTTTGTCAAAAACACTTGCAAGCTGACGAATATTAACTTTGAAGCGACTTTTACTACCTTCTTAACTGGGGAGCGGATCGATTGCTAGACGAAGGAATCGTCTTCCACAATTTAGTTTTTGGCCAGTGCAAATGGCGTGTTTCAAAGATTTTGAAAGAAATTATCATTGGACGTTAAAACTTAACGGCATATAGTCGTCCAGGTGGCGCTTTACTTCTAAACAAAGTCTTAGAATTCGATTTACGGGTCCCAATTCAACTTCAATTCAGGACATGGTCTTTCGAGCGGGATAGTTATTAAGGAACATACATTTTCAGAGGTATTTTAAAATCTTCCATTTTAATATGGCATTTTTAAAAATTATTCTGAAATCAAGGCGATTTGGTTCTAAAATAAATGAATTACTGGGGTGTGGATACGTATGTTCACACAACATTTATTTTGTAACATTCGCGTGCCGAAGTCTCATCACCCACTTACTAAACACATCGTTCTAGTTTCCATTCATACCTACGTGATGAGTTCAACACAAAGTTCATGCGACGAAAGTCATACAACACCTAACGCGTGCGACAGCCACTTTGAGCCAAACCAAGTACAACTCAAACTCAAGCAAATTTCTCGCACAATTAGTCACACGCCTGTGTACAATAAATCCATCGAGCATACATTCCGCCGCCCGCCGCCGCCGACGTCAAGTTCGTTTAGACACACTTCAGCTGTCAAAGAAAAGCTTTTCAAAGAGCCACTTCCAAAGCACTTGCAACAGTCAGCAAAGAAACCTAGCCCACTAAACTATGCATAAAAAAGCATGGCTTCATAGCAAACACTTGCAGCAACTTCACAAAGCGACGAGAAAGTCCTTACGGAACCACGTCATTCACTTATGTTCCTTATTACATTATGAAATTACTTAATTTTTGAGCAAAGCAACACTGGCAGCCGTACATAGTTGCAGGTCTGTGCAACGCAGAGGGTCCTGCATCTAAGAGAGAGTGCCTGCTGGTTAATGGAGCGTATCACAAAAACGTTAGCCTAATTAACTTTTCTTTAGGGGGCCGAAGCCCAGAGTGAAAACAGCTCCAAGGACCTGAATCAAAGTTTTCTACATCATCGTACGCAAGGAGGTGTACAATCTTTGAGATTAAATTTTCAAAACACACAAGTATCCAAAGGAAGTCCTTTTTGGCAGATTATAATCATTTGCTCGGCAAAGTCAACAAGCCAAGACGAAAAGAGCAAAGCCCCAATTATTTAGGGTGTCATGTTCATTTAAACAAGGATTCGCCATCCATCATATGCACCACTGACCTGGTAACAATTTATACAACAAACCCCGCACACATATGCACACCGAACGCCCCAGGCCAGAGCCAAAGTAATTGCCATTCCCCAGCAGCATAACTCAAAAGCGTTCACCAGAACTTAATAATAATTTACTAGCACCAGAGCACCACTAGTCCTGTGAAGCTGCAACTTGAATCCTGGGTAATATAAATCCGCCTGTTGAATCTGTTGCATTTAAAACTACCCTCACTGCACACCATAGTTTATGCTCACATATAGCCACGTTCGTCCTGTATCGATTTGTTTTTCGGTCTGCAAGCCGATGTGGGACGGCACATCATAGTTAATGTAAGCGCCCTTAATTAGTTATTCACATTCATTAATTTTAAACTCCTGCACACACACACACACACTACGTGGGCGCCTGGGGCAAGAGCCTAACCAAAATGGCTATAAAAACCATTTCCGGTCCAGTATAGCCAGATGCGGTTGAATTCGACCAGTGCGCACGAGGCTCTTTGAGGCTGTTTCGCAGAGCTTACTACTTGAATAGTTGTCCGAGTCGGAGGTGGAAAAGGAAAACAACAAAAAACTCATCTATGGGCAGGAGGAGTTGCACCGAAAAGATTATTACGCTGAAAATATAGTTCTCCTAGGACTAATAAAATATTTAATGGCCCCATTGGTCGGTTCCGGTTATGTGTAATAAAATATCCGAAATGGACATTGAATTTAGATTTCTTTTCCATAAAGGAGATTAGGTGTGATTTGTGGTTGATGTAAGTACAAGTGTGGCTAAACAGGGTGGTGGGTGTATTAAAATGCCAACAAGAGGGCGAAAAATAATAAAATACAAGAGGAAGAAGGACTCTTCTGCGATGCGAAATGGATGGTTCCTTTCAAGCGAATCAGTCGGAAATTGCTTGCATGGTCTGGCAGATTGATTGGCTTTAGTCAACCTAAAGGGGGGGAATCAGAATTTATTGGACCTTAGGAGATTTTTGCGACCGGATATATTTTCGCAGTTTAAGTTGTTGTCATGACTGGGTTTCGTCGTGGTGGAGGAAAGTCCAAAGGTTAGTTGGAAGTGAATATTAATATGGTAAGGACCGTAAAGACAGGTTAGGAAGAATACGCGATGGAATTGGAGTGGTTTCCAAGAAAATAGGTTTTTAAATATTTAAATGCTGGAATGGAACACGTTATTAAACTCTGCCCAAAACTAGATTAAGCAGAAAAGGGACATCCGGCATCATAAAAAGTGAAACCGAAATAGACGCGTGCTTCCAAAACTTAATACCATATGCCTTTGTGGCAGGTTCACAATAACAGGTGTGCGATCAATCAAAGTTACAACTGCCCAAAATCCGAAAATTAAGTTCAAGCAGAGGGTCACAAGGGGGGTAGCATGATTGGTACCTTATGCCAAACCGCCTACTGCAGCGGAGTTGCTCGAATTTTCTGTTACCTTCATTTAGGGTTAATTTAATTTTTTTTCGGTAATTGATTTTTGGGCGACTTGCATCCGGGCTGTTCATTAGTCTTACGTTTATTTTGTGAAGTAATGCCAGGCAAAGATCACTTTCATTTATTTGTTTAAGGCACTCAGCAAACTATCGAGGATGCGAAGTAGCCGTAGAGCTGCAAAAGGGACGAGAACCTCTTAAGGAAAGTACTAGAGGTCAGAACCAAAGCCTAGGACGTCCAAAAACTGCTAAAACTCCTAAGCCAAAGACTCCAAAGACGCCAAAGCCGATCAAAAGTGCGAGATTGGCAAAGGAAGCGTCGACAAAAGGCGTAAAAGCTCCAGAAAAGAGCGGCGCCAGCTCAAGTGCAGCAGAAAAAACCACGACTGGTCGGACCGAAATCATACGCACAGGTTGCGGCAAACGAAAACAAGGTAAGATCGCCCACAACAGATGCAGTGTCACAGATCCTCGCTGTAATCTTGGAGAAACTTGAGGATCAGACTAAAATCAACAAAGTTATATTTGACAAACTGAGCAAGCTCGAGCTTAAGCCTCGAAAAAATTACAAGAGAACATGAATATGAAACAGTTATTTAAAATACTAACATGGAATGCAAACGGCCTTCTGAATAAAATAGACGAACTAGAAGTATTTCTACGGAAAAACAATATTGATATTTGCATGATTACGGAAACTCACCTTAAAAACGGGTCTACACCCAAACTTAAAGGTTACAATGACTATCACGCACATCACCCTTCGCGAAATTCGAGAGGAGGATCCTCCCTCTACATGAAGAACTGCATAAAGCACTTCAAGAACACAGAAGTTGAGCTAGACTCTATGCAGATCAGTTCAGTTTCTGTAAAAATTGACTGCTTAGATTATAACATTGCATCTTGTTATTTCCCGCCAGGATATAGACTGGTGGAAGACGATCTTGATCGTATGTATGACTTCATTGGGTCCAATTTTATCATTGGGGGTGAAGCATACTTTTTGGGGCTGACGATGCAATTCAACAAGAGGCAGATTACTGTACAAAAATAGTATGAAGCGTGGGGTGGACTTTTTCTCCACGGGTAAGCCAACATATTGGCCAACCGATGGGAATAAAAAGCCTGACCTTGTCGATTTTTTCATCGCTAAAGGGTACCCCAAATACCTTAAGCGAATTGAAGAGTGTTATGATCTTTGCTCAGACCACTCAGGAGTAATCTTGAAGATGGGTGGAAGACTGGCGAAAATAGAAAGAGCTCCTAGATTAGCTAGCAAAAACATGAACTGGGACGCTTTCAGAAAGGACTGTAAGGAGGGTGTTGGCTTGAATGTGCCATTGAAAACTCCTTTCGAGTTAGAAACCGCAGTTGACAAATTCATTGAAGCAATTCAGAGCGCTGCTTGGTACAACAATTCGTCCCAAAAGAACGCAGTTAGCACCGACGGGCATGTACGTAAAACATATCCGCCCGAAATCGAAGAATTGATTCGTGAAAAGAGAAGAGCGCGTAGAAGATGGCAAGGCACGAGGGCTCCCCCAGACAAAACCCTCTTGAACCACCTCTCTAACAAACTGAAAGGAATGTTGCAAGATCTTAAAACTCGTGAGACCACTGAATACCTTGAAGGCTTGTCGGCGGATAGGAGCTCAAACGACTCGCTGTGGAAAGCAGTTAAGTCTATCAAGAAACCTATAATCCACTCGGCACCAATAAAAAAAGCTAACGGCGAATGGGCAAGAGAAGACAAAGAGAAAGCGAATTTGTTTGCTGAACATTTAGAAGAAACATTCAAGCCTTTCGACGGTCCGTCGTTGGCTGACGTTCTAAACAACAACGTGGAACCTGATAGCTTTAGAATGAAAAAAGTTTCGTTAGTTGAACTCCGACAGACAATTAGCAAACTTAAAAATAATAAGGCCCCGGGTTACGACCTGATCACTGGCGAAATATTAAAAGAGCTACCAAAAAAGGCATTAGTCAAGCTACTTTATATGATAAACGCTTCTCTTAGACTTCTATACGTTCCAAGACAATGGAAAGTTGCTGAAGTCATTATGGTTCCAAAACCGGGGAAATGCGCAAATGATAAAAAATCTTATAGGCCCATATCGCTACTGCCGATAATATCGAAAGTGTTCGAGAAACTTCTGCTGAAGCGATTACAACCAATAATTGCAGAAAGACGCTTGATCCCGGATCATCAATTCGGTTTCCGACCTAACTATTCCACAATAGATCAAGTCTACAGAATAACGCATGAAATTGAAAAAGCCTTAGAAGGGAAAAAAATATGTTCAAGTGCTTTCCTCGACGTATCGCAAGCCTTCGACAAGGTATGGCACGAAGGCTTGAAATATAAGCTACGGCAAAACTTGCCGGAAGACATGTTTAAAATATTGGAAAATTATCTTGAAAGCAGACTCTTTCGTGTTAGGTGTAGTAGTAAATACTCGAGTTTCAAGCAAATTCGGGCTGGCGTACCCCAGGGAAGTGTCCTCGGTCCGACCCTGTTCCTGCTCTACACAAGAGACATACCTCTAGCTGACGAGACAGTCGTGGCCACGTTTGCGGACAATACGGCCATCCTGGCAACAGGTGAATCAGTCGAGTCATCAACGAGAAACCTCCAACGAGCATTGGACAGAATTTGTGTCTGGACGAAGACTTGGCGAATCGCTCTTAACGAGAACAAGTCTACGCATGCGAATTTCACTTACAGAAGGGTTAACAATTTACCTCTGTTCATAAATTCTGCACAAATTCCTTATGCAAATGAAGCGAAGTATCTAGGGATGACACTGGACGCTACACTAAGGTGGAAACCACACGTAAAGAAGAAGCGTGACGAGCTCGAGATTAGGCTCAGGGAAATGTATTGGCTTATTGGAAGATTTTCGAAATTAAGCACATATAACAAACTGCTCTTGTACAGGCAGGTGTTAAAGCCGTCCTGGACATACGGTATACAACTTTGGGGTTGTACCAAGCCGAGCAACATGTCCATGTTGCAGACTTTCCAAAACAAGACACTAAGAGCAATTGTGAATGCTCCATGGTATATTAGGAATAGGGATATTCCTACACCATGGAGCATAGGGATAGGGATATTCCTACACACAGAGATTTAGAAATAGCTACCGTGGGCGAAGAAGTAACAAACTTCGCTCGAAAGCTAAATGCTCGCCTTCATGTTCATTGCAACAATGAAATGATCCGTACTCTAAACGAGACTCTTAACGATGTTAACCACGAGCGACGACTACAAAGAACAAGACCCTTCGATTTAGCGACCTAGGGTGAAGCCGCATGAATGAACGGCTTAGTAGGTGCATTCACTGGAAAGCAACCTATCCAATGCGATTAACACTACGGAAGCGTAAACTACTTGTTAAGTTAACTAAGTTGTAGTCAAGAAGTATTATGAGAGAGCGAAAATTTACTACTATGAAGTGCGTTCTGGCAGTTTCATAGTGTCTCTCATAAATGGGTGGTTTTTTAGCACGTGGAAATCGGGCATAACCAATATCGGCTACTTCGGTATTATGTACCTGCTATAGATGGCGTATTGGTATCTTTGAAAGATTTTGGAGTTTTAGCCTCCGTCCATCCTAGTATTCAAAAAAAAAAAAAAAACAAGGGCACTCAGCTGAAAATATATGGTCCTGGACAAGTAGATCATCGAAAATGTCGAACAGTCCTCGGTAAAAGAGTTTTTATCGCCACAGAAATCCACTGCTGTTGAACATTTTACCTTTCTGATTTAGATACGTTATATTATCTCATTAGAGTTGTTGTCAAAAACCCATGAGTAGGAAGTTTTTGGCAATAATGTTCTGTGGAGCGGCGACTAAATGGAAAAATTTTCAGAAGATGCACTGTGCTCCCACCTAAAGGGGCGAAAAGACTGAATTCCCCCATGGACTCACTCACCGAACACACCCAACTATGAACTGTCAACCAGTTAACTTACAGGAAACAAAATTTCGATATCGAATTATTCCCTTGACAAGTACCAGTGGAAAATGACAAAAAGAGAAATTTCGAGAACTTAGTTTATTTGCAATTATTTGCAAACAAGAAGGCAATTTAGGGGGTGCCGTGGCGTAGTGGTTAGTGTGTGTGCTTACTACGCCGGAGGCCTTTGTTCGAATCCTGCCATCGTCACCTGAAAAAAAGACTAGTTCTCTTTCACGGTGCCCACCTCCGCGAGGGTCTGACAAGCCCTCCGAGAGTATCATTTGTCTTGAAAAACTTTTCAAAGTGCCGTTCGGATTCGGCAAAAATTTGTAGGTCCCTTTGTATGTGAAGAAATTAACACACCAGCATACATTGTTGAGAAGTTGGCTCTGGTTCACCTCGAGCTGTTGCGCCACTCTATTTTATTTTTTAAGAAGGCAATTTCAATAGCGAATATTCAAAAGCGATGTTTGAAAGTGGTTGAATTGCAAAAAGTGGTTGAATTCGAAGAGGTGCAGTTGAACTTATTATTAAGTGAAATTGAGACATTTTCGGATAAAACAAATGGGAAAGTGCAACAGTGCGTATGTAAAAGCACTGAAGATCAGTCCGACGGATTGCCAAATACCTTACCCTACCAAAAAAGGAAACTCCCACGCCTCCAAAAAGTGGGCAAAATATAAAAATATGACTGTTTAATACTTCATGCTAGGTGGTTGCATACACTTTGGACTAAAACTCCGCCTTTTTCGCTGAAAAATCATTTAAATTAGGCGCCGTTCAACTTATTTTTAAAAATGATCTAAAGGACTGGATTTCCAGCGCACTCACGAACTTTCAGCTCTCTAGCTTAAAATTTAAGGCCTTAAAGTTATTAACATACGGACAAACGGACATGGCTTAATCGATTCTCCTGTTTCGTCCCATTTATAACTATCTCTTAAAGGTCTTAGGGGTCTACTTAATATAACCTGGGTAGAGTATAAACAGCTTATTGAACGGAAGCGCCTATAGGAAAGGGAAACTCAAATTAAGATTCAAAATGAAAAAAAGATCTCAAGAGCCTGCCACTTAATTATTCTCATAACATAAAAAAATGGGAGAAATTATAAGTTTTTACCTGTTTTTTTTTTTTTTTTTTTTTTTAAGGGTGGACCTCGGCCCACCAAAAAAAAAGAACTAAAAGGATGCCTTTCTGCAACCAAAATTTGGTCTTCATGATTCCAGTGGATCCTCGGCTGTTTTCATCTGCGATTTTTTTCTTGGCTTTTGTCGGAGGGCTCTATGCAGCGTCTCACTGTTGTATGATGCAATGAACCCAAAGATTTATAACAACACCATTTTAGCTGTCCCCAGTAGAAGCCTAAACACTTGCGGAAGAGAGCTTTGGTGTATCAACAAAGGATTCTTATAATCTGATTGTTTTACTCTTACGCGTTGTAAGGGCTGTCACAGCTTCTTGATCGTGAGCTAATTAGAAAAAACCTATGCAAATTAATTCAAAAGGTGACCAAAAGTGATGGACTCATTTCGTGAGTTCATTCCAATATTTTTTTCCAACAATTTTTTTTCCTAGTTTTCGCTTTCTCGACAAGTTCATAGACAGCGCTATCTCCGGGCGGAAAATGTGTAACAAAGTGGCGCCCAAAATGAAGAGGCCGACGTATTTCGGTGTTAATTTGCCTGAGTAATAATAAGCTGCATCTGAAAGTTCGTAATTCTGCGTCATACAAGCTCATTCAGGAGGTATTGCACATCTCGCAGCCTGAGATTGGAGATTGCCTTCTATGCCTTGTTGGCTGCCGCTTTAACTTCCTACCAATATATTCTCTGAGCCCCTCAAAACGGTTTTCTAGCTTATTGTTTATATATATTTCCCTAGCTCCTTACACTAAATTCCTGCGTGACCTACCGTCTGTGTCCCTATCTAACCTAGAAGCTGACATACTGGCTCTACTGACTCTCTATATCTAACGTGTCTGAGGTCGTATTCAAGGTCTAGGATATATGACCCGAAAAAGCCAAAATTCTCTAAGTGGGGGTCGCTCCCATCCTAGCTTGTCGTGGTGTGCAGTGACGATGCAACACGCCACCTACTCGAGATGAGTGTCCCAAGTCCTATGGCTCTTCGACGTATATGGTCGCAGGACTCCAGGTCCAAAACGAATCATCTTCATGTTCCGTGGACCAGGAAACTTCTAACTAACCTTTTTTTGAATCACATGCGACCCATAGCGATCCAATATATAACCTAAGAACTTTACTGAAGGCCTACAAAACTTGCATTTTCCTCCACTAACTCGGTTGTGTCCTGCAGCACACAACCCTCTTCCTGCAAAATCTCTACATGTTTTAGCGAAGGAACCGTAGACGTGATGAAGTCGAAATGTAACCTAGGGTTCTAGATCAGCCAGCAGCACGGTACCTATCCATAAATCTTTGCCAAGGCGCAGGAGTATTAAATGTAGTATGAAATATACTTTACGAGTACTAAAAGCTTTAACTGGAAAGGACCGCGTTGAGGAACTGTGAAATCCGTTCTCTTTCTGTATAATTCTTTCTGTATAATCTCATCAATCATGTGCTTCTTGAGAATCAATCCAACAGAAAGTGGAAAGGAGCAGTACTCCGGGTTTGATGGTGTCCAATCAATAAGCTAAAAGACAAGCTTGTTTGTCAGGTTTGTAATGCTATATGGGTGCACCACCTGGAAAGCAAGCTTGGCTATCACAAAAAACTTGTAGGAATTCGTAAAACGGTGCCTCAAAGGTGTTTTTTTGGAAGAGCCTATAGGTAGGTATAGGAGCAAGAGGGTCTCTAGCCTCTTAGAAGCATTATACGCATTGCAGTCTTTTACCCAAATGTTATAAGAGACATACTTTATAGTGGCTATAAAAAAAGTATGAAGGAATTTGTCAGTACATTGGACAAGAAGAGCTGATTTTTTTTGGAATCATGACCACCCATTAAGTGCGTAAGCATATCGAGACCGAAAATATCTAGAGGAAAAGCAAGGAAAAAAGGAAAAGGAGTTCCTTACATAAGACAAACGCACGCTTTTGAGCCATCAAGGTACTTGAAAATCTTGGAGAGCAACGCTAAGGCTTATACCCGCAAGTGCTATGCCTCCACAGAGAAAGGCAAAGGCCATAACTATCAGAGTATTCAGTTATTTAACATTTGTCAAACTTTTGAACTAGATAACAAGATATTTACTAGATAAATAATGTCCAGCTGCAAGCCTCTCATAATTGTATGAGAAGATATGCTATATGAACAACATCATTGTCTTCGAGGCTACTCTTTGTCGTGCTGTTTTGAACTATAGTGGGAAAAGCTAACGCAAAAGACTAGTAGGAGGGTTAATGTTACAATGCATCATTAATCTTGGTTGTTTAATTTTGGTTTCTATATTAACTTTAATTGTTTTAAAAATTTGTCAGTTTAGAATCTTCTTCCTCAAAAAAGGGGAGTGGCATCAACCCCTTTTCAAAAACATCGTTTTTTTGTTCATATTTTTAATCAGAAGTGGTATACATTGTGTTAAGTGCATTTTTATAAAAAAAAATTGGTTTATACTTAAAAACGCCCCCAAAAGTGGGCGTGGATAAATATATCTAAAAATTTATAGTGCAGGTTTTTTGGATTTAAAGCAACTGCATCAAATCAAGACCGTTAATAAGAATGCAAATTAAATATGACCACTCTCACATGGGGAGCGGTTTTCGTTGTTTTTAGCGGTCCGTCGAAAAATGGAAAAAGGACCTCTTATGGTATCGCTACGTTGTCCGTCCGTCCGTCCAATCGCCTTATAACTTCTGAATGGTAAGTCGTAGAAAGACAAAAGTTGGTGTGTGAATAAACTGCGGAAATAGTCAGAGAATCCAAAGAGGGCAATTTTTTTAGGCACCGTTATTTGGTTTAATTACAGTTTGAAATTTCATGTGCAAATGGACCTGATGTTTTTTAGTGTTTTTTTTTCAAGAAGTTTAGTAGGCAAGAACTAGAAAAACAAAACTTAGGTTTAAGAAATACTAAGCTTTAATCAGAAAATAAAACTTTTCGAAAATATTAAAACGTTTTTGAGAAATGAAGAGTCGAAAATGTATGACTTTTTCAAAGTGTTGGAGGCCATAACGTTTGAACGGCTTGTCGCTCAAAATCAATATTGAACACACGTATAAAGAAACTCAAAGTAAACCAAGTGCTTAGGTCATATTTTTAAAAAACAGTTTCAGTACCTAAGTTTTGACGCATTCTCAAAAAAAATCGCAAAAATGCATGAAAAAAAGTGCCCCCCCCCCCTTATCTCCGGTGCTGTTTGGTAGAATTCTATGAAAAAAATCACACGTATCAGAAATAATTCAAAATTTTAAGGAAAATTATTGCGGATTTTGAAATTTCAAAATCTTCTGAGATTTAACTGAAAAACATAAAAGCATTTTCAATAACTATTTTTTTAAGTCTATTAGTAGCTTAACGGTATAAGCGATCTTTTTCAGATTCGATTAAAGTAAAATGGTTAAAAAAAGAAGGAGATCTGCGTTTAAATTTTTTTAAATTGCCGTTTTTAACCTAAGGTTTTAGAGGCCTTAAAAGAAGCTTGTTATACCGTTTGCGCATAAGCCGGTCGCCATAGATTTAAAAAAAAAACATCCAAGGCTAGTGCAGCTGGTTTTGCTTTTGGAGAAAAGTTTAAATGGAACTGGAAAAAACTTCAAAATATTTGTTTTATGGATTTGAAATTTAAAAAATTATAAAAAAGTTCAAAAGCACGCATGTCTCCCCCTCTATCTCCCAAGCGGAATAAAGTATAATTTTTAAATTAACACCGGGCATAGTCCATCTTCTGGCATTTTATACAAATTTATAGCAGACTTCGAGTATTCAAAAACTTCGAAGATTTAACTGAAAAACGTGAAAACATTTTTTAAATTTTTTTTTAAAGATTTCTAGTTCCTTAACGGTTATGACCACCTTGTTTAAATATGACTGAAGTATGTAATGTTTAAAAGGCAAGCGAACTGCATCAAAAACGTTTCAAAATTTCCGTTTTCGACCCTAAGTTTTTAAGCCCATCCAAACAAGCGAAATAAAAAAGAGCATATTTTAACCGTTTTCTCAGAAATCCGAGTCCGCAAAATGAGAAATTGAGAATTGAGAAAAGTGGCAAATGCTAGCACAGGTGGTTGTAAAATTGATCAAAAAGTCTAACGGTAATTAAAAATAATCGAAATTGCTGTTTTACGGGTTTTAAATTATAAAAATCCTCAAAAAGGCCAAGAAAGAGTATGTCCTTCCTTCTATTTTCGAAACGGTAAAGCTTTTTGTCAGCCTATTTTTAGAGTAACGAAGCCCAATATAAGAACGGTAGGAAACAGTACAGAACCCAACAGGAACACTACGAAAAAAGTATATTACAGACTGTAAAATATATCCAGAAATAATTTTGATAAATAAATAGAGTGTTACACTAACTGCGCAATATAGATGACCAAAACCTTCAACAAAAGCCGACGGACCGCTCCGCGTATGCCTTCATACTTGACGGCCTTTTTTGATATGCAAATCACAATGCACTTTAGCGAGGATATCGCATACCAAATTTCAGGTTCCTACGACAACTTTGATTTTTCATGCTAACAAGTAAAGTGGGCGTGTCAGTAGGCGGATTTCAAAAATTTCAACACTTGTACTGCTTCGGGACCTAGAAAGAATAGATATTAAGTTTCAATTTCCCAGCTCAAAATTTAAGGCCTAAGAACCTCCGATACATGGACGGACGGACGGACATAGCTCATTCGACTCACAATTATTTGGTCTCCATCACATGCCCTTGGGGGTCTACGGTGATTTTTTTCATATGTTTTAAGACTATGAATCACGCCTTAACACCTCCTATCCTATGGGATGGGGTGTAAAAATTCAACACCACCTGGTTTTGTGAAGAATTAATGAACTTCATTTATTAAAATTCCTTTTAAGGCTCTTCCTGATTTTTCATTACCCTTTAACACCGAAACTTTTTTCCCCTATTCTGGACTAGCCCACAAAATATTAGTGAAAACTTTTGAAACCGAAATATGTTGGGCTAGCTGTCTCTTCCCAGCTGATCACATATTGTCCAAGGATAATTTTCTCTATGATTTCCGTATTACAAAAGTTATAAAAACCCAACCCACTACAGTAAGCCGTACATGTCTGATTGACGAACTTTGATCCAAAACTATATACACCACACGTATAAGCCCTCATGGAACTGACAGAGTCAGTACATTAAATTTTCTCAATCAGCAAAACTTTTCAGTTTCCATCAAATGGCAGCATCCCATTTTCATTCCATTTAGTTTTCAATTATTCATGCCATTGTGAGCCATCACTACAAGACAATCAAATTAAAATCTATTCCGTATGGCAAATTGTAAAACTTTTTAATTGTAAAGTGTTTCGTAAATGTTTTCTCGCCCGGGCAAAATGGTCCCCGCACACAACTAAAACTTTTAACCAATCAACTTCTGTCCAATAAAAAGGAGCCAGAGCGAGGAGCATCAGCATCAGCATCGGCATCGGCATCAGCCTAGCCAAGAAGTAAAAATCATAGAGGAGGCGAGATGCGCCTGGCTGTTTTGTTGCTGGTGCTGTCAGTGTCAAATATATTTTCCCATAGACGGTTTTAACTTTTCCAATATTTTTTCTTCTTCTTGTTTCCTTGTTTTATTTTTGTCATGCTCCTGCTGTTGGCTTCTCGCATCCTCTCGATCGTTGTTAGGATACGAGAACACCAAGAGAACTTGCTTTGATATCTCCCCATCGGCACATTTGTATGCATAAAGACAACACGCTAAGTTCGAATCTCACAAGGATGTATATAGGGACAAAACCGAACCTTAACTATTTTTCAAGTGGAAGGGAATTAGAAAAAAAATCAACATACAAACACAAATGCAACACCACAAACAATAAAAATGTTTCTACTTGATGTGGATGAAAGAGGTTATGGTCTTATCCCTTTTTGATTTCTTTTTTTTGCCCTTGCGATTTGAAGTCATTCTCCAACTGCTTGGGATCCGCAGAAGGACCCCCTTCAGCGCCTGCTTATTTTATAATATCCAAACTTTTCCAATTTTCACAATTTTACAGCGTCGGCGAAGCGGTGAAGCATGGAAAAATGTTGCAGTAAAAGAGATAAGAGACGGAAAAGAGTAAACCAAAAGTACAGTAGTATAGCAGTAGAACTAGGATATACACGGTGTCAACTACTCTGCGGGGGGATGGTTGATATTTAAATTACTATCAGTGCAAAGTGTAAACAGATGGGATTTTTTGCAACACTTTTTCTGCTGAGTTTTCCTTTCCCCACCGTGTAAGTGTGTCATTAGTAATTAAAGAGTTCGTGACGGGAAATGCATAGTAATTATGTTTGTTTAATTCGTTTTTAATTAATAAATTGGCGCCCGGGTGGATGTCAAAAGGGTTGGCATCATTGGCAGCATGATAGCGGCTTGCACTTGGATTATGATCCTCGATATAAAGTTTTTGTCGACCTTGGAAGTAAGGGTAAGGCAACAACTTGGAAGAGGGATTGCCATGGCTTCTAAAGTGGTATCTACATGGCAACCGATGATTTTTTGCATTGCTTAGACCAAGTTGAACTTGTAAAAGGACTAAAAAGAAAAAGAAATGTAATTCTTTGTAATCATTAGCGACAGTTATAGACAACTTGACGACTAAACATAAAGTTGGTGTAGTGGCATTGTCTTGTAATTTTGTGGCATTGTAATCTCCCTTGATGTATCGGGATTATGAAAATCTTTTCCAAAACACAGAATAACTATAACCTCTGCATGTAACGCATTTTTTCCATTTCAACCGCATTGCATTTATAAACATTTATGCGTGATTACACATCATTGGCAGCTGATTTTGGGTATTTTCCACGTTATGCCAATCTATCAAAGACTGTGTATCACGGATATAAACCTGAGAATACGATGAAAGTGACTAAAACTTTTATCTCCAAGGAAAAATTTGGAAGCTACCAAACGTTACATGTTTACAATTTTTAAGAAAGAGATAGGATGAGAAAATCGCCTTGTAACTCTGTGTACCAGGACCTATTTCGAGAAACCACTTGTAATTCTATGCACCTCGACCAGAATTCTATTTTAATGAAAAACTGAGAATCAAAGGAAAAATCAAGCAAAATCAAAGGGAAGTAAGTAAGACCCCTGGCGGGAGGGAGGACAACTGTGTCAACTCCTATTCGAGCTGAGCTACTATTGAAGCCCAAACTGGAGCTGAGTTAGCCAGACTCAGGTGAGGATCCATAGAGCAAACTTCTTAACGCTTAGGACAGCCAATAAAGCAAGTAAGAGCACAGCATAGCGATCAAGGAGCTAGAGCAAGTAGTGTTGCATGAGAGTTCGAGTAGCAAAAGCTATTTGCGTTAATACGGTCAAAGAGAATATTGCACGTTGTACAATTGCCGTCTAATAGAAGTGAATTCATCCATGAAAAAATAAAGAATAGTTACTGGAGCTGGGAAGAAAAACAACTTGCTAGAGAAAAAAAACGAAGACATTTAAAATCACCAAAAATATTAACGAGCAGAAGAGTGCGTAGGCATTCAACTAGGAAAGCTGGGATTTCTTTAGACTTTTGGACCAACGAAACGACTGAAGAAAAACCTGAACATTTTTCGGATTTTTTTTTGTGGGGACCAACAAACACGAAACAATTCTGTAGCAGATTGACTTGAATTTAAGACAGTTAAGGCCGGTTTTTTAGTGCTGAGTTAGCCCAGCCTCAACTAAGATCTGTTGATCCCTTAATTAAACGAATCTGGAGTTAACTCAGCGACCAGTTTTTCAGTGCAGAATTAACTCCGTCAACAAAGTCAACAAATCTTCGACTCTCGAAATTATTGACTCCCCCAACTCTCATATCACATAGAAAAACACAGGAAAAGAAGTTTGAGTTATTTTCAGATGTAAATTTTCTAGAAACACTGGCCATTCCACACAGAAAAAATATTCAAAGAAGTTCGTACTGTTCACTCTTGCGAAGAAGTTCGTACTGTTCGCTCATACGAGACTAACTCACCAAATTTGGCGTGTTAAGCCGAGATTAATCCCACATCTTAGTTCACTGAAAAACTCAATCTCAGCTTAACTCGAAAACTCGGATGATCTCGCACTGAAAAACCAGTTCTTAGTGATCGAAGACCTGCAAATTTATGACTGAATTGATTTATATCTTCGCAAAGTCCAAGTTACCAGAATTCAACTTCACCACTTATCGAGCATTGGAACTATTCTTAATTTTTATACCCCATCCCATTGGACAGGAGGTATATTAAGTTTATCACAAAGTTTGTAACACCGAGAAATAATAATGGTAGACCCCCAAGACCTGAAGGGCATATGATCGAGACCGAATTCTGAATCGATTGAGCAATGTCCGTACACATGTCACATGTTTTTAGGCCTTAAATTTTGAGCTAGGGTGCTGAAACTACGTACGTAAGGTCCACGTCATGCGAAGCAGTACAAGTGTAAACATTTTTGAAATCCTCCCAAAGACACGCCCACAATCGGTCTAAATGTGCAACTACCTCCAGAGTTTTCAAAACTGTAAGACGTTCTAAAAGGCTGAAATTTTGACATTTAGCATCTCTTAATGTTATACAGAAAAAAGACAAATTTAATTGGTAAACCTCCTCTAGTGGGCGTGGCATCTATTTTAAGGGTTTAGTAAATTTTCAAATGCAGTTTACTCAATACTTTTGCTCGAAATTGAAAAAAAAATTGCTTAATATTTTATGTAGAAAACGCTTAGTTGCACATTTTGTTCATACAAGACGTTCGGCCCCGCCCACATTTGGAGGCAGAATTGAAGAAAAACCTAAAATTTTCCAGAAAAACTTAATTTTGACTGGCCTCGAGCCTAATATAGGAAAGCATGAAACAAAAAAAGTAGCAGGTTAGGTAAAAAATGCTTCAATCTAGATTTCGTTTATATAAAGTTGTTAGCCACGCCCCCTTTTAGGGGTCGATTTTTCAAAAATATTGAATTTGAACCAAAAAATTGCATTTTTACGTACATTTAAGTGTAACTTGGAAATATCTGTGGAAATGTCTTATAATGGATAGTTTGTAATTTAGGGTGGTTGGACCACGCCCCTTGTCGAAGTTTGCATTACTTATAAAATGTCAAAAAAATAACTATGCCATCAGCATTTTACAATGTGGGATAGGATGGGGTATTCCACGGTCCGTTTTACGGACTGTAACTTCTGCGTACACACTGAAGCACTTACTCACTGGTTTTTAAAGATTTTTATTTTATGTACTGTATACTCATGCTATGTACTGTACTAAGTCAAATCTCGAAGTCAACTGTGCCACTTAGAACCGCTCATTCTACGTATATACTTCTCAAAACTTTCCAGTAAATTCCATGCCAAGATTGGGAAAGAATTTCCCAATCCTAATGTCAGTTGCTGTCGATACCCTGAAAATTCTGATGTCAGTTGCTGGCAATACCTAGACGGGAAAGCCAACTGTATAGTGGAAAGGCCTTGATAGGGATGCTAAGTGTATGTTGGTATGACTGTTCGGTGAGGTGAGTGGAGGAATAATTTGGAAAATTTCCAAATTCCACCCCCATTACACTGCATCCCCGTAAAAAGATCACATTTATCTGCTAGATCACACTCAATTTCTTAAGGTGTTCCAGTTCTTAAGGTGACCAGTTGTTGTGTCTGAGTTCTCAGAGCAACCTTCAACTTAAACGTATCGTTACACTCAATTTCGATTTGATCACGGAAACATGCCAAAAAAGCGTGTCTTAAAAATCAGGTGGAAATCAGGTCAAGTGACAGGCAGATCATTCCATGGGATCCACTGATCACCTAAAACCCCTTCAATGCGGCGATAAAATAGTCTATTGTGACTATTGCAATAACTCAACGACAAGACACCGTAAGTCATTGAGTTATTGCGCTCATTTTGTTTCTGATCCCATGATGACACCACTCTCGCGATATGATGGCGGTTTTCTCCCTCTACCCATTCTGTCTCAAATTCGGTGATTGCGTGTGTCGAAAGCAACAAGAACCGCGATTATTTGGCCTAATTTATAAATCCATCCCAAGACAACAACAAAGATTCCGAAATGAAGTCAATTTGAAGAAGTTATGATTTCTCACTATCGCCACGTCCAAATAAAAATAAAAAAGTTTTACCTATTCTATTTTTCATATCCTAAACCTTCCTTTACTTTATAACCACAAATAGTTTCCTTACTTCAATCTTGGCTGTATTACCACGATAAGTTTCTAAACTGCTATGATTTTTCGACTAATCCTTCTTGAATCTCACAATGGAGTCCGCAATTTTTTTTTTTTATAAAGTTTTGTCGAGTTATGAAAAACATTTTGAAAAGATTAAATTCAAAGTTTTTCTACATTTATTCCCAATGAAATCCCTTGCAGTATCCTTCGGCCTTGCCAAACAAATTTTGTTAGCTCTCAGCTCCTTCACATATCCTTGCGGTCCAACTTATATGTGTGAAATGACCGCACTAATGCCCCAGCATATTCATCATTATACCTTCCGATAAGAGGTCATAGAGGAGTAAAAAGAGGAGAAAATAAATAAATTAGTTGGCTTTCAGATAAAGTCCTTTGGTGATGGCTGGTCGGTCGGCTGAAGGATCTACTCGCGTCAATCATCATCATCATCGTGCAGCAGAAACATCATCATCCACATGATGACCGTCTTCATCGAGTTGACCACAAAAGTGAAAGGCTTCTCGGTCTTTCAATAATATCCTGACACCCCTTTTCTCTCTGTATAGCGTTGGTGGTCATCTCATCTGATGGAATTACCGCACAAGATTCTTCGTTTGCCTCCTTTGGGTTTCTGAATGAACCTGAGAGAAGGAGCCCATATTGTGTGTATATGTGTAAGGCCAATGTGTGTACATATAGTCTCTATAGCTACTCTCCTTGGCCTGATTGGAGCTGCAGTCGAGCAAGGATCCATATCCGGCAGAAGAACCAGATAAAGGAAATTCGAAGACAATGTGTGTGCTGTGGTCTACAGAGCGTACAGCCAGGCCAGGCATGGGCAAGCCCAGTCGTGTGTGATAGGGTAACAGGAGAAAAACAGTTTAAATCATGTACACACATAATATTGGCCTTTGATACGGATCCATATCCGGATTACGCTGACATTCCCTTTGGGATTAAATTCGTCGAAGCAAAAGATAAAATCTGTTTATAAAATAAACAAAATGATTTAGGATGCCCAGGAGAGCGGACAGAAGGAGCAAGGCCACCGGCCCACAAAGGCACCGACTGAAAGGAAGCGAAGGATTGCGAAAGAAATTGAAGCCGTTCACAAGGAAAATCTTCTTATACGTGTCCGTCCGTCCACCACTATCCGTCAATGAAAGGAGTTAAGTTGATGGATTCTTTATGGATGTTTCTTATACGTTAGTGCGTGTGCATGTGTGTGTGGGTGTGCTGGTTAGCCAAGGATGAAATAACTCTCTAGGAGATTACTTTTAATTTGGACATACATAAAAAGCTGATATAAAATATACACACACTCAGCGTAGGTATATTGAGTGCGCCATCGAGGAGGATAATGCAATGCGCGCGGCAGGAGCAAAAAGGTAGAGCGTCACTCATGCTGGCGGGCGAAAGTTTGGAGTCCCTTGCGGTTCGAAGGCCGAACGATTAACAAGACTCTCGGGCAAAAGTATAAGAAAAACCCAACTAAAAGACGCGGATGACTGGAGAAGATATGGACAGGAGGGAGACCTTTCGCTGCCTTTGTATTAGCCCCATTCAAAGAAAAGTTAATTAGGAAACTAAAACAGAGAAGTTATCCTTACTTTGCTGCTCCTTTGTTTGTTCTCGTATTCCTTTAGTAATCGTTTTATTTATTTTTACTTATTTATTTTTTTTTTTGTATTTATTCTACTCCTGTTGGTTTTTCCCTCTCGATATAGGTAGGTACTTCTGTCTGTCTGTGTGTTTGAGTGTGTGGTGTGGTGACATGGTCCAAGCAAGGGCGACGTGCCGGGATATACATACATAATTACAAAGAGAAAATGTTGGATTTGCTGGTAAGGGGCAAAGGATTGTACGATTGCGATAAAGGGGTAATGAACTTTAATTTGTTTTTGCTGATTCGCTGTGTATTGCTGGTCGGCGGGTGGTATTCCTGTGAGAATTAAAGATGTTCTTTTTGCTCCCCTTCTCTTGATGCGGAAAATTATGTAGGGTAAAGATTCTTTGCACAGATATTATGGGAATCAGTTCACAGTGCGGTGAGGTTGTAAACAGGCACTGGATTGATTGAATCAATAATGCGATGCTGTTTTGGTAAACATACTTTTGTTTGGGTTTGAGAAAGTTTTGAGAGCAAAAACAGAAACACACAGACGCTGAAGATCCTATTGTAAATTCATAATTTAATTAACTCTTATTTAATTAGGTACTATGTACTTTCCTCTAAATCAGCAGTTCCCAATCTTTTTCGGTCGCGGGGCACTTTTATAAGATTAAAAATATGCATTGTTTTTTATAAAAGAGCAGTCAACATGACAATGATTTTTCTGTTTTGTGAAATCAGATTTCAATATTTGTTTTAAATGAATGGTAACACTTTTTTTAAAATTTTATTTGCAGGAGACATAGAAAGAGTTTTTTCAAAACTGCAATTCCCGGTAGGTGATTAAAGAAAATCCCGTAGTGTCTCCACTGGACAAACATAAGATTGACTTAACACGAGCACCCTTTTGTTTTCGTTTTGGCTCTCCAAAGACAGTGACAGTGACATTTACTAGGAGCAAAAAAATTATTTCGTTGTTAAGCTTCCAATAAAATCATGTTTGTGACAGATCTATCATACGTGGTTAGTTTCGTTTTCTATCTTTAGTCTTAAACTGGTTCTAAATGTGTGCCGAAAATGTTTAAAGTGGCAAAGGTTAAAGATTTCCGAGGAGAATTGTTTTCAAATACTTGCCGAGGGTTAAAATTTGTATGGAAAATCTCTAGATTTACTTACTTACTTACTTAAGGTGTCGCTACAGTCCGGGGTGGACCTGGGCCACAGCCAACAAGCTAGTGGAAGGACACCTCAGCCTCGAAGTTGGCTGAGGTCACCTTCCACTTGCGTGCGCCACCTGAGTCTCGGTGCTCCTCTACCGCGCCGTCCCTGCGGTGTGGATTCGAAGATTTTCCGGTCCGGGGCGTTGGTGTCCATCCGCTCTAGATGACCCAGCCATCGTAGACGTTGTGTTTTGACATTTTTGGCTAGGTCGGTATCGCTTACAGCCAGTACAGTTCGATGTTATATCTCCTCCTCCACTTTCGAAGCAGCCTAAAGTGTTTTCATCCGCCTTTGACAGGGTCCATGCTTCTGCACCGTAAAGCCGGACTGGGATGATGATGGCCTTATACTTGGACACTTAAGTTGCTCGAGAGAGGGCTTTGCTACTCAATTGCCTTCTTAGCCCAAAGAAGCAGCGATTGGCAAGAGTTATCCTTCGTTTGATTTCAGCGCTGGTGTCATTGAATGAATTGATAGTGGAACCCAGGTAGACAAAGTCCCTAACTACCTCAAAGTTATAGCTGTCGATGGTGATGTTTTGTCCAAGACGTCGGTGTTGGGTGTCTTTTCTTGATGACAGCATATACTTGGTTTTGCCCTCATTGACTGCTAAGCCCATATTCGCCGCTTCCGTCCCAATACTAACGAAGGCTTCACTGACATCACGCTTTGTTCTACCGATTATGTCAATGTCGTCTGCGTATGCGAGTAGTTGAACGGACTTTTGAAACATTGTACCTCCGGTGTTGGCGAGAGAGTTATACACAATTCTTTTAAGTATGATGTTAAAGAAGTCGCATGACAGCGCGTCGCCTTGTCTTAATCCTTTTTTGACATCAAAGGGGTCGGTGAGGTCTTTGCCGACCTTGACGGAACAGCGTGAATTTTCCATCGTCATCCTGCACAGATTAACGAGTTTGGCAGTGATGCCAAAACTAGACATTGCGCTATATAGCTCGTCTCTATAGATGCTGTCATACGCGGCCTTGAAATCGATGAAGAGGTGGTGTGTATGGATATGGAATTCCTGGGTTTTCTCCAAGATCTGCCGCAGTTTGAATATTTGATCGGTGGTGGACTTTCCTGGCCCAAAGCCACACTGATATGTGCCTATCAAACTGTTGAGAAACGGCTTCAGGCGTTCACACAGTACAGCAGAAAAGATCTTTAGAAGACTTATGCCTTTGTAGTTGGCACAACTCAGAGGGTCTCCTTTCTTCAGGATCGGGCAAACAATGCTGAGATTCCATTCGTCGGGCACTCTTTTTTCCGACCATATCTTGCAGATGACCTGGTGCATGCTCCTAACCAGCTCATCGCCAGCGGATTGAAGAAGTTCGGCAGCTAGGCCGTCTGCTCCGGCTGCTTTGTTGCACTTGAGCTTAGATACAGCTACTTTCACCTCCTCCAGGTCAGGTGGGCGGTATCGTTCGTATGATTCGTCGGTGACGTCTTTGCCCGGGTTGAATGGTTCGTTCTGCCTGACAGCGGTATTTGGTTCGTCCTCGCCGCAGTCTGCCGAAGTGGTCTTTCCAAATCCTCAGCACCGACTGCGCATCTACAACGATGTTCCCTTGATGGTCCTCAAAGGCTTCAGTTCGAAGTTAATATCCTGGCAGGACCTTTTGATCCTTTGGTAACACTTTCTAACCTCATTCCTGTTGTAACATCTTTCTATCTCTTCAACCGCGCGCTTCTCGTGCTCTCGCTTTTTCCTTCGGAGAAGCCGGTGTCCCTCTCTTCTCCTCTGCTCGTAGAGCTCGCGAGCAGCTCTAGTCCTTCTGTGCAGAGTCGCAGTTGATTGATCGCGATCCACATTTCCTTTTCATTACATTGAGAAGGAAAGCTTCGGGTAAATACTTCTTTCATGATTCTAAATGATCTAGCGCAACTCGAATTAAGGAGGCTAATGAAATTTATCTCCAGGTTAAACTGGCTTAACGCCTAACTTTGATCACATGACCAATCCCTCCTACACACGGAAGCTCTATGTGGGCGAGGGAGCACCTACAGTAGAGTGCCAAATATGCCGCAACACAACTCCCGCAGGTTTCTTCCCAACAGGACCGTCCTGGTAAGGGCTCATACCGAATCGGTTGCCCTCACCTCTCCGCTCTTGTGGGAACACTGGTACATATTCCCCCTGGTACGGGTTCATACTGCTTCGGTTACCCCTACCTCTCACACTCCCTCGGTACGGGCTCATACCGCTTCGGTTACCCCAACCTCTCCTATCCACTCCCACCCAAGGTTGTTTCTGACTTGATTCAGCTGAGGTACTGGTTTACACCGAAACGGTTACCCTACTTCAGCGTCTTAACGAAGAATCATCCTCCGGCAACGGTCTTTACCGAAATCGGTTACCTCACCTGCACTCTCCAATCCTTACGGCTAACTCTTACTTAGGGGCAATAGTAAACCAAAGATCTAAATCTAGTTAAACTCGACGCTAGGATAAGATACCCTATTTGTCCCTTACACCACACGGGACGTAACTAGTAGTACTCCTACAGTAATTGCCAATCTCCTCATCTCTCCCCTCCCCACCATATCCCTTTGTTTTTCCCTTACCTCTCCACCCCCAAGGGGGCACCAGCACACAATTCTCACTGGTACGGGTTTATACTGCTTCGGTTACCCCTACCTTCCCCCAATTCTAACGCGAGTCGCCTATAGTACGGGTTTACACTGAAGACGGTTACCCTACATCAGGTTCTTGCCTGTGAATTCACCCCTGCAAGGATTCACTCCGAATCGGTTACCCCAGCACCTTCCCATCCCCGAGGATAATTCTTAGCAGAGAAGCAACAGGTTCGGATTGACACCGAAATCGGTTGCCCCTGCCGGACTTTCTCTCATATAAGAACTATTCCTCACTGACCCCCACACCTCTCCCTCGACCTTAAGCAACTCTCCCCTCCAATCCGCATCGGCAAGTTCCCATTTGGAGTCCAACAGTTACGAGACCACCCTTTCTTCAGGAAGTCTGTCACTGGCCCCCCTCAACTCTCCTGACAGCGGTTCACACCGAAACGGTTACCCCCAGCCTTCATTACCCTCGGGTATGTCTCAACCAATCAAACTTTGATTGGTGACCTTCGGTACAGGTTTACACCGTCACTGGTTGCCAAGACCCCTCCCACCAAAACGGGTATTCATCATTTAGGTTCTCGGGCTGGTAACTCCGGTTCTACAAGTGGTATCACAATGAACCTCCTTTTGGTCTAAGTGTGTCCCTGCCCAGCGTGGACAACCACCCAACCTAACCTAACTAACCTAGTTTTCTGTGGAAAATTTTAATAAGTATGTTCCAGGGTAAGAGATGTAATATTAAACTGGATCTGTTGGTGCCTGTGTATAGTTGTGTGCTCCGACTCCGATTGCGTGCTTTCAATCGATGTATCGAACGAAAATACATTGATCATTAAATATCGAAAGCATCGCTGTAAAGTGAACAGTCCTCCTGTATCAAGGGTCATATTTGAGGGTTAAGAGCAGTGATATCCTACCAAAAGAAGCTTTAGTTTTACTCCCTTCTGTACGATATGAAAGCGGGATTGTTTCCAGAATTTAACCTTGCTGCCTTAGTTTCAATGGCAACACTGAGTATACTAGGCAAGGATTTCAAATTAAAGCATGCAGTGCTCTAGTCACCAGTTTTCTCCATTCGGTTTTAGGATATTAACTCTAGTCATCTGCACTCTTCTCAGATTATTTACGGAGGCACATGCATGGCATTATGTCAAGAGTGTATTTATTTTTCTGTGGTGGTTGGTTTTTCAAACAAAAACAGTTCATAATTGGTGACTGCCAGCCAACAGATCCCTTTGAGAGCTTCAAAATCTATTCCAAGCTCCAATTACCCCTTTGTTCCTGAAATCAAATGTTTGACTTTTCCTCACACATTCTGCGCAATCCGTATAAGTACCAGCCCTTACAAGGTACAGAGAAAATTCAACTGCAACATTATCCTAAAAAACAGGAAGGGAAAACAACTCGCACCACCCCTTCAACATCGCAGCGAACTTTCACCAAAAGGGCTAATGGCTTAAAATTGAATTAAACTGTGTCACTGGGTTGCTTTAAACTAAAACACCGGTGTACCTACACCATAACAGCTTTTTTTTTAAACTGTTTCGTTGCCATGTTAATGTGCCACACACACGCACTAGATCCTACAAACAAAAGGGTAAGTTCGTAGGTGGAAGAAAAAAGTTAACTAAGGGGTGGAAACCCTGTTTTTTTTTTTTTGCAGAGTACCCACTATGAAAAGGGATAAACTAAGTGAGAATGAGTAAAAGCTTTCCTAATGAATATGAACGTAAGCGTGGCATTCTTATCTTTCCAGTCACCAATTTTACCACTAAAGGTTTTACTTAAAATTTTGTTGCCACATTAGTGGCCTTTGTGTGACGCATAGCGTCGTCGTGGAACTTTATATCCTTTTGTGAATACCTAGAAGAGGGTAAGTGGTGTAACAAGTTGTATGATGGAATGTGCTGTGTTATCGGATATGGAGCATGAAATGGTAAGTAATCACTGATGTTACCTACCTGATGGTGAAGCACCTAAATAGCTTTTGAGATTGTATAGAAACTTAAAAATTGGGACACACTCTCTCAAATCTTTTTTGTATGTATTAAAATGTAGTGTGAAGTGATTTATTCAAAATCTCGATTAGCTTAAATGTTCTTACCTTCTTATTCAATGAGCTCAAATCTAATTTATCCATTAAAACTCTGTTTTTTTTCTTTTATTATTTTCTGTGACTTTATTTTATCCTTATTTCACTTGACTTTTACTATTTACAAAGCTGATACCAATCTGTCTTCGTAGATATTTTATAACTTCATTGCATAAAACTCTATACAACCGGTAATAAATAAAAAAAATAATGCAAAACAAATAATACGTAAAAAAAACTCATAATTAAAATGAAATTTAGTACAAAAAAATGGTTAAACATGTACTGTCAAAATTTTGTCGAAAAAAAACTGTTTTTTTTTTTGTTAACTCGTATGCATGCACATTCAGTCTTAAATGTCTAATGTCGTCGTCGCGTCAACTCATTCTTCACATTTGTTTGCGTGCAGGTATATTTGTGTGCGATGGCAAATAAAATTACTAATATCCAATCTTTTTCAACGCCTTTAGGTCTACATCACCATAGTAGTCCTCGCTAGAATTTTAAAAGTTTTATTAAAATACAAATTTTACAAAAAAAAATATTTTGTTAAACACAAAACATTAGATACAAGAGTAAAGGGAAGAAAGAAAATAAGGATTCGTTTGTGACAGATGTGCATTCATTTTTGCAATGAAAATGACTTGTTTACTTTCAGGATTTCCTTTTTTAACAGCAAAATAATTACCATAACGAGAGAGAGATGAGAGTTAACGTATTTTTTTTTCCTCAAGTTGGTTTTGTTATTTATGTATGGATACATTTTATCCATGCTAGAGGTATATGTGTGCATTTGACTTGTGAGAAAAGGATTCGTTAGAACAGCTTGTGGTTCTCTTTGACATGAAAATAAAGTCGAAAAAGCTGAAGTAAGAAATGTACTTGGAGATTTCATCTAAATTTTAATTAGAAAATGGGAATAAAAGTTGGATGGCAGACAAGAGTATGAATCTTGTGCTTGACGTTGTTAGCCTTGGCAGATAGATCTAGGAGTAAAATCATTCATTGCTGCCATAACGACGTACGGGTGGTTTTATTTGAGTTCCTCGTTATGCTATTTTCAGAGCTCTTACTTTTGGTAGCAACATCTTTTCCTAGTCTTCTCTTTCAAGGCAGAAAAGGAAAGAAGTGTTTTAGTTTTAAAAACCCAAACCAAAATCTGCAAAAACAGATAAGGAAACTTATGCGGAAGATGTGAAAAGACCATTTCCGCTGACTTATTATGACGATAATGAACAAATTTTTGCTGCCATGATGCAGTAAAAACTTTGTACTTGATCGTAGACGAGTCAATTCACTCAATCCTCGACCTGGATGAAGTGACAGTAGCTAAGATTTAATTGAACATAGCGCTGGTGAGGTCTTCGAAGCAACTGGCAATGATTTGACCAGGATCATGCACCATCTGACTTTCGTTGGCAAAAAATGTTTGGTGATTGGATTCCTAGCAGTGTCATCCGAATCCTGAAAATAGGAAACTTTTCAAGCTGCCCAACTTCTATTCATCAGATACTAAAGCACTCTATATCGTCGTCAAAACCAAAGATTTTTTTTTTGTAGGAGGATGCTAATATGACTGCAGTTGGAGGAGCACTCAGACACCTACCAGGCATAACTCAGTACTTGGTCCATTATCCTCCCATTGAGACAACGTACATTAAGGCGATTAGTTTTCCTGCATTTCTAAGAAAAATAAGGAGGATCTTCAGTAATGAAGAGCTTAGGTTGTTAGCACTCACCACGTCAACCCAAAAGACTCGCCACCTGATGCGAGAAAAGGAAGGAAAACTACAGAGGTAGTGCTCAGCTGTACCTATCCCCTTCCCGTTTTTCAGGTAGGATATGTCGTGAACTCGCTCAAGACATTTAAGTGTTTTACAAAAGCTTGATTACCCGACACCTGCAAGAAGTCTTCAGTCGATTCTTTTTTAACATAGACGGAAAGACGCTGACACCTTGCAGAGGTCTGGGTGTAGTCATTAAGTCTGCCTGCACCTAAAAGTCACGCAACATAGCGGTATGCCGCCGTTTCTTTGGCGAGTGCAACAAAGAAATTGAAGCAGTGTGGCATCCCAGACGTGAACGACGTAATTCGAGAGCAGCGCCCAAACAACCAAGGTATGCAGTCGATTCTGGGTCTGATTCTGGTAATGTAGACAGACGAGTTTCTACAGCAAGTGCCGGCCAACCTCAAGCAGATGATCCGCCAATCGATGACCGCCTAAAAGTTCGCCATCAAGAGGATTTTATTTCAGATGCAGCAACTGGTTACGAGTACCGTCGCAGACCTAGCACGGCGCGGGATACCATTGGAGACTTGTTCACAGCTAAATCTCCGCTTGAAATTAAGCTGTGAACGAGACACATATAGTTGAATCTAACGTTCTTGCTTTCCACAAAGACTGCAGCATCAGGCCGCTGTCCGGTGGCATTATTTCCCTGGTTGAGTGTTTAACCGAAGCCTTTTTTCAAAAAAGGATTTCTAGTATTATTGCGTTCCAAGGCATATCCACTAGAGGGGGGGTGGGAGGACAACGCTCGCACAAGTTCTTCAAACTTCCAAAACGCGTGCTAACAATAGCCAACTCTATTTAAGTCAAAGATGGGTTTTAGTGTACCCAGCGGGGAGCTGGCAGGGTCCCAGGTCCTCCCCGGACTGTATTGCGCCATCTTAAGTAAGTAAGTAAGCGGGTAAGGGGGCCGGTGGGAGTTGGTCCATCGGGGTATATAGAGTTGACCCCGGAGTAATACGGAAGGCCTCTGTGCAAGAGCAGCCGGTCTTTAGAGTTTATAAGAGAGGCAGTAACACGTTTACGCGAAAGCGTGGAACAAGCACACACCCTCACATCCTCACGCATATGAGAGCAGTAACCTTACCATGGTCGTATGCCAGAAAACTCTTTACGGCGACAAGTTCCATGTCTTGCCGAAACCTTTTAAAAATTCCAGAAATTGGACACTGATTTTTGGGCTTTTTTTTTAACATGTTTGGACCAAAAAGATTCATTTCAAGGACTACTCCCAAACATTTAACTTTGATCCATATCAGAATAGTGATACCTTTGAGCACGACATCAGCCAGACCAATGATATTTCCCCCCCTCGTAAAGAGTGCAACCGTAGTTTTAAGAGAATTCAGTAAAAACCCATTCCAAGTCCTAGTGCACCAAATTAGATCAAGTTTAGGGATCTGTGCGCCTTAGATCAGGCAGTCCTTAGGTTTGTACCATCAGAAATGACGTCCACATTATTCGCGTAGACAAAAAGACTGTAAAGACTGCTTGGGCCTTGATGCTATTAAGGACTTGACTATAAGCTCACACAATATTACAAGCGCTGAGATCAAACGAAGGATAACTCAAGTCAAACATTGCTTCTTAGTGCTAAAAAAGTAGGCAGTTCTATCTCGAGACCAAACCAAAAAAAGTCTACTGGCGCTTTTAACTCAGAGGTGTTATGGCCTTGCCTTTGACAACCACCCTATCTGTAACATCTAATTGAGAAGGAATTACAATTTTATTCTGAATTCGAACGACTTTTGAGAAGCCTCTCACAACTTATATCCTCGGAGTGCTTGCCCTTACCTCGCGGCAAAAAAAATTGCTTTGCCAGGAGAGTTAGAATTCAAAAACTCTCATGGGTGGTTTATCCAGAGGGCAAACAAATGCCGCAATTGGCGGCAAATGGCGCAATGTAATTTTTTTTTTAATAAAGCCAACTAGATTTCAGACTTACTATACGTCAAGTTAAATACCTTTTCATTAACAAAAAATTTAACCAATTTTAGTAACCCTTACATAACTGACATATCGCTTAACCAGCTTCTCTAATCCCTTTGTTAAAATTGATACAATTCGACCCAACCTAGGTTCCTGGTTGACAAGAGTGTAAAAAATTTAAAAAAAAACTCTCATTAAAATGTTCAGCGCGCGAGACTCCATTATATTCCGACACTGTGCAGAATTATCCTCTAAATTGAATATTCCCCCGAAAGGATATATGTTTTAACCAAAACACAAAGTCACATCCGAACAGATGAAATTCAATTAAAGTAGATTGGCCATTTTTTTTTGTGTGTTGTTGTTCACTGCTCGTAATTTCTACAAAAAGGATTAAACTTTTTATTCCTTTTATGTCTGTGTGTATACATGCAGGTTTTCTTTTTGTTTTTACTTTTACTCCTCATTTTAATGTAATATTTTCACGACAGAAATTGGGGGTTGCAAAGGGCGTCGTGCCCTGAAGTTAATTAGAAACAAAACGGATTAGATCCATCTGATGTGGTAACTGTGGCTAGATGCTGGGATTAGATGAAAGCGATGGAGAAATAGAGAGAGAGAGAGAGACGCAAGCGAAAGAGATACATAGGTCTGTGTGGTAGTTGATCCCTTTTGGTTGTGGCAAAGACGGTTCTGTCAACAAAACATATCCCTTAGGATCTTAGTCTTAAGGATATATACTAAACACGAGGAAAAGCATGCACTTAACACACGGAGATGGTACCGTTTGTATGTCCATAAGTGTGTGTGTGTGTGTGTGATTGTTGAGTTCGCCTTTTTGTTTTGCTTGTAGCCTTTCATCCAAGTGCATTGTCAACAAAAGGAGTTTTAATTGGACATTTCTCGTTTGCCGTCGTATCCTTGCTTAGTATAATGTTTATTTACGAGTCAGTGTAGAACATGACATGGTGTCAACTTACTTAAATGGAATAAGTTGATGGTGCAAATGCATTTAATTGAGTGGAAAGGTTGGTTTCTTTTTTGCTAGTCCTTGTCTGTAGGGATAGGAAGGTAAGAAGTTTTAATAGAATCCATGAGCCGATGGATGGGCCCTCCAAATATATCAAATTTCTAATTCTGTTCAACTATAAATATCAAATTAAACTTCAAGAATTTGTTTAATATTTTCCTGTTTTGTTAAAATTGAATTCCTTACGCCTCAGCCATATTGTTTAATCTGCATGTGTGCTAAATTCCCTCGATATACTATGCGTATTTCTCCCATTACCTTTCCCTTCTTGATCTAAAATTATTGCAAACATGGATCACTTAGAGCACATTCTTTACAAATATGCCTGTAGAAAAATGTAGGCTTAAATAAATGTGATCGATTTGGACGGCGCAAAAACGGACCAAGAGTCAAGTTGCACATCTGTAAGGCAAAAACTATTTTGTAGCTTCGGTCCAAGTAAAAAACAAACTTAAATCTTGTTTTATTAAAAGCCATCGGATTTAAATTATTCTTTCTTTAATTCTCAGACGACGAAAATTAAGCCCTGGTTCCGGCACTGTAGGCACACACTTGCCCTCTACGGTACGGTCCACGCAAATGACATTACTGATTAAAAATTTCAAAGATATTGGAAGCACCTGTTGAGATAACGGTTTAAGACCATATAGCCTGGACCTATATAGTCTGGATCTCTTCTCAATTCGAATTGAATTTCTTAGAGGAGATTACATTATACTTTGACCAAGCCAAGAATAGTGAAACCTGTTGTGCCTAGGGTGTTCTTGAATATACGAAAGGATGAAATTGGTGAGGATATGAATATAATCATTAAGTCAAATTAAATTTATATAATTTGACGGTCCTGAGGAAAAGAGACCCTCTGAGTTGTGCCAACTACAGAGGCATCAGTCTTCTTAACATCGCATACAAGATTCTTTTTGCTGTACTGTGTGAACCCTTGAAGCAGTTTCTCAACAATCCGATAGGCACATATCAGTGTGGCTTTAGGCCAAGAAATCGATCCACCATCGATCAAATATTCACATTGGGGCAGATCTTGGAGAAAACCCAGGAATTCCATATCCATACACACCACCTCTTCATCGATTTCAAGGCCGCGTATGACAGCATCTATAGAGACGAGCTATATAGCGCAATGTCTAGTTTTGGCATCCCTGCCAAACTCGTCAGTCTGTGCAGGATGATGATGGAAAACTCACGCTGTTCCGTCAATGTCGGCAAAGACCTCACCGACCCCTTTGATGACAAAAAAGGATTTAGACAAGGTGACGCGCTGTCTTGCGACTTCTTTAACATCATACTTGAGAGAATTGTGCAGAACTCTCGCCCCAACACCAGAGATACAATCTTTCAAGAGTCCGTTCAACTACTCGCATACGCAGACATTGGCATTGTCGGTAGTACAAAGCGTGATATCAGTGAAGCCTTCGTGAGTATTGGGACGGAAGCGGTGAATATGGGCTTAGCAGTCAACGAGGGCAAAACCAAGTATTATGCTGTCATCAATAAAAGACACCCAACACCGACGTCTTGGACAAAACATCACCATCGACAGCTATATCTTTGGGGTAGTAAGGGACTTTTTCTACCTGGGTTCCGCTATCAATTCAGACAATGACACCAGCTCTGAAATCAAACGAAGGATAACTCTTACCCATCGCTCTTTCTTTGGGCAAAGAAGGCAATTGAGTAGGAAAGCCCTCTCTCGAGCAACTTAAGTGTCCATGTATAAGACCCTCATCATCCCAGTCCTGCCTTACGGTGCAGAAGCAAGGACCCTGTCAAAGGCAGATGAAAACACTTTAGGCTGCTTCGAGAGGAAAATTCTTCGGACGATTTACGGTCCCGTCTGCATAGGCGGAGAAAGAAGGAGGAGATATAACATTTAACTGTACGGGCTGTACAGCGACACCGACCTAGCCAAAAGAGTCAAAACACAACGTCTACGACGGCTGGGTCATCTAGAGCGGATGGACACCAACACCCCGGCCCGGAAAATCTTCGAATCCACACCACAGGGACGGCGCGGTAGAGAAGCACCGAGACTCAGGTAGCGCACACTAGTGGAACTGCACCTCAGCCAACTTCGCGTGTGAAACTGGAGACGGCTAGCTAGAGACAGAGCTGACTGGCGAAGCTTGTTGACTGAGGCCCAGGTCCATCCCGGACTGTAGCGCCACCTTAAGTAAGTAAGTATATGAATCATTTACTATATTGCTTAACCTCAAAAAGTAGAAACATGCTGCGATATGCTACATCTTTCAGCTTCCTAAGGAGTCTAACGAAATTTAATAGGTAGCTCCCATATGAAGACTACTTTGACTTGGAGTATATTGTGGAGGCTTCTGAGATTTCCAAGATTTTTGGCTTCTAAATGAGTCTTTTTGAATTTTTTTTTGAATTAAAACAAAAAAATAATTTGAGAAAGGACAAATTTTTACCTGTTTAAAGTAAGTTTTTTTATAAGTTTCTGTTTAAATAAACCTTCTTCTAGACTCTAACTGAGTCTTCTTCTTCTAAATAAATCATAGTTAAATAAATACCCTTTAAGACACGTTCGATGTACTATTTCAAATCCTACTCCTGTTGAACTTTTATCTTAGAAGATAGAAGATAACCACGAACGAAATACAAGTGAGAAATACCAAAAGGTACCGTCCACCCTCCTTACTTAGATAAAGCTAAAGTAGGTGGCAGGGTTACCGCTGAGCGAGTAAAGTCGCTATTAATAACTTTTCCATATAGCGACCAACGGACAACCTTACTTTGAAAACGACTTTTTTACTAGGCATATGAAAGCATCTATATAGAGGCGAGCTCTTAGGGGATTTCTTAACTGTCAGTTTGTGTAGGATGAAGATAAAAAATTTTAACTGTCTATTACGTTGGTAAAAACTTCACTGGCCCTAAAAAAATCCATACTTCTTTCGTTAGTATTTCAAGTCCACTCTTCGACTTAACGTCAGAATAGAGGGGCATTAATTGTCATCATAATTGTTATAAACAAGAGATATTAGCGAAAATAAAGAATAAATTTAAAATAATTGATTTGACATGTTATTGAATCTAGGACCTTCCGATTGTCAGTCCTTGGTGCATCTGCACGAAAGTCCCACTCGGTAGCTTAAAAACTTTTTAGTTCTGTCTGTATAATAAAAGGAGAAAAACTTGCAACAAAAAAAGATTTATATGTAAAAAATGACGCGCTGTCAGGTGTCTATTTTTACTTCATACTTAAAAGAATTGTGCAGAACTCTCGCGCCAAGACGCTGAGTCCTCCAGAATTCAGTCAACAACATTCAAAAGTTGACATTGACATAATTGTAAGAATGCAACACTATGAATTTAGTTCTTTGTGAATCCTTTGTGAGTATTGAGCTCAGCAGTCAACAAGGGCCAAAAAAGCGCTTTTGGTTGTTTCGAGAGAAATTCTTCAGACGATTTATGGTTCCGTTAGCATAGACGGAGAGTGGAGGAGAAGACATAACATCGAACTGTACGGGTTGTTCAGCGCCACGCCAGAAGTGTCCAAATACAAAGGCTGCGATAGCTGGGTCCTCTAGAGTGGACACCAACGTGATCCCAGGTGATGCACATAGTAGAAGGGGAACTAAGGCAACTTCGCGTGCAAGACTGGAGACAGCTAACTGAAAAAGTGCTTGTTAGCCAAGGTCATCTTTAAATAGTTACTAGGTATAAGTCAATTAGGGCAAAACTAATAATATGCTGTCAGAAATGACAAGAAACGCCGACGCACGTCTTGGATACAAAAATCACCAAAGACAGAAACGTTGTCTGCCTAGACTTGGCAACACTTTCAAACACTTATACCAGTTGAGATTGCGAAGAACAACTCTTACCAATCGGTACTTCTTTGAGGAAAGAAGGCAACTGAGTAAAGGAAACTAAAATGTCGATTCATAAGAAGCTCTTCATCATAGAACTGTGTTATGATGCAGACGCATAAGCCCTGAAAAAGGCGGATGAAAAAGCTCTAGGCTGTTGGGTGAGGAAAAGCCATAAGATTTTCGCCTGCATAGACAGAACTGACATAGCTTGAAGAGTTAGAACACAACGCCTGCAATGGCTGAGTCATCTACAGTGGATAGACACCAATGCTTTGACCTAAAAATCTTTGATTTCAATTCATGTGCTGGTGGAATGAGACACCAGCACATGACTTGATTCCAATGAGACATTAACTACCTTTTCCTTCCTGTCTATAGTGGAATTGCAGTTCCTCCTCTTTTCTGCAGTTCTAGGTTAGGGTCGTGCATGTGGTTGCCAGGCCACGGACATTTAAGACAGTCCATCTGGAAGTGACCTACATGGTTGCCAAGCTCCACCGGAAGCTATATTCTGGTACCATGGGAGGCAGATTGCCTATAGGCTAAGTCGATTTATGCTGGTGCTTTGTCTCCAGTTGGCTTGGCTCATTTCTGTCTAAAAGAGGTAGGCCCCCTTGTGGGAGCATCATGGTGGCTGTGGTTACCCAAAATCGCGGGAACGTTTGCTGATCTAGAAGTCCTGCCTTCGGGACCCGGGCTTCTCGACCGGAAGGGGTGCTGATAGATAGGCCTCGCTCTAGCAAGGAGGAAGCGCACGCCTTAAACGTGACTTCATATTGCACTGGGTGACTTCTTGTGCTAGAGAGTGCAAGAGAGATCCCGGGGCGGGGAAACGCTTTTCTTTAGCATCACTTTGTGGAATTGCCCACCGTGAGATTAAGCCTAAGAGGGAGGTGCTCACGTTAAGCGTTTTCATTTGCTTTCTTTAGTAAAAGATAGTTAAATACTACAGACAGGAAGCGTGTCTGTAGGAAAAGGTTGTATTTAATCTATTATCAGGATTTCTTTATCTTATTTCTTTCTTCTTTGTGCTATATTTTAAGACACTTAAAGTTATAGCCCTGTATCCTGTTTGCTTACACTTTTATACTTATTTTTAGCTCAGGACCCGAACCCGCGCTAGGTCTGAAAGTATCTGGTGCGCACATGGCTCGTTGGCGATGCACTGGCGTTGGCGTTGCCACTGCGATGGGTGCAGACGGACTAATCGACTACGCCCGGACATCTGTAAGGGGTCCGCGTCTTTTCTTTTACCTCTCAGGAAAACCTCACGGGCCACCAAGCTTTCAACACTTAAATGTGTTAGGATTGAGCGAAACAACCACCTGTCCTGCCTGTGAAGAGGACGACGATACAGCAGAACACTTCTTCTGTAGTTGTCCTGCCTTTGCCCGCATAAGGTGTCGGATCTTTGGGGCGGACGTGGTGAGTGCCGAAGCTTTAAGCTCTTCATCACTGAAGCTTCGTTTTTCTTTGAAACACGAGTTAACTAAATACACAAAAGCAAGGCGTCCGCATGGTAGTACAATGGACCAGTAGCTGTGTCTGAGCGCTCCATCGGATAGTAGCATCCTCCGACAAAAACAAAAACAAAAACAAAATACTTTTTGTTGTTGGTTTTATGTGCATTATCTTTGCAGAGAGTTCATGTAGGCTATTTGGACACCCGAGATGGAAGTGGGCTGTGGTGCAGATGGAAGCACCTATGACCGACAATTGGGAGGTCCTTACTTTTACTTTTACCTTAATACTTTTTTTAGACTTATTTTTTAATATTGTCGAACTAATTTGCACGAGGTAAGGGGTTCACGAACTGACCGGTGCAGTGAAATTTTTCCTCATCTCCGCCATTCGCTACTTCGAATAGGTAAACAAGTGAGTAAGTGCAAGAGTTCGTCTGCGATAATCTTCTAATTCTATACCAGACCCTATATATACTTTACCTTTATTACTTTTATATACCCTTTTTATATTTTATATATTTATATACCCTTAATATATAATTTATATAGGCCACGCCCCAAAATATATATAGGCCACGCCCCCCCCCCCCCTCCCCGCTTAAAATTTTAAATCAATCATTTGTTATTTCGTTAGATTCATCCCAAAATGCGTCTAAATCGAAAATTATATCGAAAGAAAACAGTTTTTTCAGGAGTTCAAAAATTTGTATGAACCAAACCCTGCAAATAGTAAAATTTTTAAAATTTGTCAAAGAATTTTTTTCGATTTGGAGTCAACTTTCCGAGAAATCGGGTTTTTAAAGATCCAACACGTTAAAAATGGGCATGGTCGATATTGTGGGTGGTCCAATTCGTCCTCGTTAAAGCCTCGTTAGGCCAATATTGCTCAGTACCAAAATTTAAGTTCCTATGTCTTGTCTAACTTGACCAAAAGGCATTTTGAAAGAAAATGTAAAATAGAGGTTGTGTTACATTGAATCCAGTAGTGGGCGTAACCGTTGACGGATTAAGCCAAATTTCACACTTTGTCTGTGCAGCAGAAGGTCCAAGCCTTGTACGAAGTTTCAGCTATCTAGCTTGATTTTGAAGTCCTAAACCCTTCACACATACAGACGGTCGGTCGCGATCATATTTCTAAAAGGTCTAAAGGGTCCATGGTGATTATTTCACTGTGTTACAAACTGTGCATTAAAATTAATATAGCCTCGGTCGGGTATAAAAACTTAAGGCCCCTCTTTGTGTGGAAGGTTTGTGAGAAGTCAGACGATAGCTCTTCTGAATTGTAAGGTCTAGTTAGTTTTTATTTGATTAACCTATTTCTAAATAGTGACACGCTACTGAGTTAGGGCTTAATCTCAAAAATGGAAAACATCTGAAGCGGGCCAAGACCAGAAACACAATAAAAATTCGAAACCGCCGGTCTGAAAATGAGCATCCTGGTTGACATAATTTATCTAGGTTAGGGTCGACCACGTATCCTATCTCTTTCCCCTCAAACCTGAAAATAAACTGGGCAAGATTCAAATGGCATATTGCACTGGTAACCACTTTCTTGGCAAAGGCATAACACCTGCGGGGTTAAGCTTTATTGTTTCTGTAAAGACTTTTCATAACCGCAACAGACTCACATAAGAGTTGCAATGGGAACTCTTTTTCGCTTCTTTTTATTCAAGCGCTTGTTCTGTTCGAAAAAACAAATTTTGAAAACCTTTTATCATTAACAGATTACGTTCAGCGCAGCCTGGAGTACTGCACGACCTAGGACAGTCGCCGAAACAGAGACTTTTTATCTAAGCCTTTCATGTAACAGGATTTACAGAAATAGCTACTCGTATTTTTTTCTAAACTAAAGAAAGTGTAAAGGATTTAAAGTATTAAGAAAGGAAGGTAATAGCATACATATTAAGACCCGAAATATAGATTCTGTGAATAATTGTAGTGTTCGAATATGATTCAGTGCTTAAAATGTCAACAAAAGGTTCTTTAGAAGGAGAATTCGTGCTCTTAATGATTCTTATAGTTCATAAAACTCTCGATGCTTTATATGTTTGAAGCTTAATGATAATTTTCATGTCGCCCAATGCGTTTTCTGAATGATTTTTTTTTTCATTTTTAAAGTTATCGTTCGTCTTAGTCCATCATTTCATTGTCTGCTCACAGTTGCGCATATTTTTCAAAATCGTACACAAAAAATCGTTAAATATTATTCCAAGTTAGTTCAAGTATTAAAAACAATTAAACTACAACATAGTTACCAACAGAATGTAGAAATAGTTTTTGTAAGTCATTATTGTAAGTCACGAAAGTTAGAGAAGTGTAAGTTAAATGTCAAATGTGTCAAAAAATAAAAAGAAGCTAATTTTTTTTTTAATATTTCTTTTCTTTTTTTTTTTTAATTCAGAAAAATCGATTAACAATTCTTTTTTCATGTATTTTTACAAAAACATTTGTTCTTATACTTTTATCGGTAACATTTTCTTTTTTGAGTATTTTTTTCTTTTTTCATTCCTGCAATGGAACCCGATCATCAGCTCTTGATCCCAAAAATCAGCGCTGACAATTTTTTCAGTGCTGATTTATATATTTCGGTTTTGCCTTACTGTGTTGTTTCTAATAGCAGTCTCTCATTTTATAAGAAATTATATAAAATTTAAAATTCATAAAAAAATATAATTTAGAAACAACGTAAAAGTTTTTAAATTTGTGGCGTTTTTTTAAGAGCTTCTGAAAGGCTTCTATTACTGTGTGTGTGTGTGTACTTTGTATTGTTTTACACTATCCTAACTCTTGTTTGTATAAAAAAAGGAATAATTTTGACTTTTAAGTTAAAACTTAACAATAAAGTATTTCTTTCGAATAAGAGTTTTCATTTACTTAATTTAAGACAGGAAGAGTTAAACAAACATAATAAAATATATAAAATTAAAAAAAAAAAACAACTTAAAAAGGGGAAAACAAAAAAAAAGGATTTAGAAGGGTTCATGTGTTTTTTGTTCTCTATTGATTTTTTGTGAGTTTTTGAAGTTTTTTTGTTTAAATTTATTTAATAAATAAATTTACGCTTCCTTGGCGGCAGTGCCTTTTACTTTGGGTGCTTTGTTACGTGAATCCGGTGTGTGTAATCCGGCTAAGAGTTCACTTTTACGAATGCTCTTCAGGTCCAAGTCACCGTAGTAGTCTTCGCTGTAATTGTTAGAATGGGATTTATGGTTGGAATTGGTTTCTAGGTTTTGTTTTTTATGATTTCACTTATTTTTGTGTGTTTTTATTTTTTAATGAGACGATTTTTTTTTTGTTTTATTTGGCATGTGCATCGATTTTTGGCAGGCGATTGAATCTGTTTTAGTTTTGTTTTCAAGCATTCCGTTTTAACGCAGATAGGGTGCGTTCTTGTAGTAAGGAGAAAGGCATATAAAGCATACAAGGCAAGAGCAGGCAAAAGGTTTTAGACATTGTGCAAAAGATAAGAGTTTGTGCGATATAAAAGTGATGTTAAAAGACCAACGAACCAAAATGTGAGAATAGATTTTTGTGAGACAAAAAACATTCAGAGTTAATTGCAAGATCAGATAGAGAGAAAGAGATATTAAAGTAGTAAAAAGAGTTTTTTTTTCGACTTACCATCCGGGAACATCTTCTGGATCTTCGCAGTTTCCAGTACCCTCACCATCACCGATCTTGAAGACTGTTCCAATTGGGCAACCATATTCGCGAGCAACACCTTCCAAGCAGATGTAGTATTTACGGCAATCCTCGGGGTGAGCGTGGCGGGAGAATGAACCAGCATTGGAGATCTCGCCAGCAGCAGGGCACGCGAAACCATTGGCAACTTCTGTAAAAGTAAATAGAAATTTAGTCCTTCCTCCATCTAGGCAATAAGTTGGGGTCGTCAGAGACTTACCTTCGTTTTTACATTCAGGAACTTGATCAGCCCACATACACACACGAGAGTCACGATCGTAAGCCAGACCGGGTGAGCACTGGTACCTTGAGGGTTCTCCGTTCCAGCAGTTCCAGAAGACATCACATTTCTGCTCATCAGGGAAGATACCGTACAAACGCGAACAGTGCGGAGTGGAGATTGGTGGTTCTGGAAAATTTCAAAGCATTCAATTTTTTGTCAGGATGTGCTTTAAGGGGTCCCGAAGTTCACTGCTTAAAAACCTATTGAGAAGTGTCATAAACCCTCTTAAAAAAATTAGTTTGAGCTGATAAACTGCTTAGCATCAAGTTGAGCAGCTTAAATTGCTCAAAGGACGTGACACGAGTAATTCTTTGAGGGAAAACGTGGGTTATATAACTTGTTCGTCGCATCATCAGAGGCATTTGTGAGGGGGCTTCGCCTCAGTAAAAGGTCTTATTTTGAGTATGTTGAAAACGGAAAAGGAAGACTATAAAGCTTGTCCAATTTTGAAGGCCTTAGATAGGCGACACGCAGCGAATGGATTCTCTAATTAGAGTCAAAAGTCAGGAAAAGAATTATATATATGAGCTTCCCTGCTTTTTTCGAGCTAAGGCTGCTATGGAATGGACTTTTAGTGGTCTGGCTTTGGGTACTGGAACAGAGATGATGGCAAATGATGATGGAGCTCTGAGTGGATCAGCGGCACATGCCACGGATTCTTAAATTAGAAAGAACAACAGGTGATAGTCAGGATAATAGTCTCATTTATGATCTGCCCTTATTTAGGCCTAAGGTTGGTTAAGACTTCCAATACAGGTCTAGGTCAGGGAATAGAGATGGTGGATAATGAGCGGGTCAATGGTAGCCCTGACATTCTTAAAGTGGATTATGGACTTCAACAGGCCTGCTGTTGCAGAGTGGATACATGGATCTAGTCTCCAAATGCAGGGGTAAATTTACTTCATTTTTACCTAAAAATAGGAAAAGCACGCTATAAGAGGCCTGGAGGCTAAATTAGCTTCCAATAATATTATGAAAAAAGTCAAATCCCGAAAATTTCATTGTCTCGATAACAACAGCGCATCAAGGAGGATGAAAACCGAATCATCCTAGAAGGAACAATCTAAATGAACAACAACGCTCCAGCTGAGGGATCCTTGATTCCAGACTGTAGGTGCGAGACTTAAAGGTAAACCAAGCTTTTCTTGAAGGAAAAAAGTGAAAATTTTCAAGTCTATGCAAAGCAAGAAGAAAGTGTTTGTCCAGGACTAAAGCTTTCACAATTTTAAATATATAATTTTAGTTTTAAAATGATTTTAGGGCAATTGTGGGGCAGCGACTGAGTTATAGAGAAGGAACTCGATCTCGGATGATGCTTTTCAACTGACTTCTGGGAACGATCTCTTAGCCCGACTTAAACTTTAACAGAGCGGGTGCCAGAATGCGAGGACTGCTATGAATTGAAGTACACCTTGAACAGCGATTAATGTGTCAACTAAACTTACCCAGTTGCGAGCGATCTCCACAGTCAACGTTGTGCAAGTAATCACAGTTCTCCGCCAGGAATTTCTCATCGGTGGCATCGAAAGCCAATCCATTGCCGCATGTCTTCAGTTCGGATACACTATTGTCGCACTTCCAGTACTTGTCGCAGGATGTCTCATGTGGATAGAAACCAAAATCATCGGGACATTTGAATGAATCCTGGGCCAAAGCTGAAAAAAAAAACAAAACAATTTTGATGAGCATTATTGATAAATCCATTTCCCTTATTCAAATGAAAATCCTTGTCCCATCGCGCACTATCTTCATCATCATCGACTCTTAACATACACAAAAATTGATTTGTTTCACTCTATTTTCCCATCGGACTGTCCTCTGCCACTAATGCATACTCAATTCAATAATAGCTATTTGCAATGCATGCATGCACATAGAAATCGGGCATTTTCCTGTGACAACCCTCACATTTTGCAGATACTTGCACAATACACTCAATAACACTCAGAGCAAAACGCAATAGCAGGCCCCTAAGTAAACGATCATTATTGAAAACGCATTGAACTGATAATAGTGCCGCCACCATTAGCGTGAAACGTTCGAATAACGAATTATTAAAATATTTGCCAACATACTGGTGTGTACGTACAACCTGTATCCAATAGATACAAAAGCACCCATCCAATTTATATGGCGAATGCACATAAATTGGAGGCGGAGGCCATCTGAATTCTGAACCGCATATTGTTCCTACTGACGGCCAGTTTAAGGACTCAGACACGTCGAAAGGATCCACCGATGCATGACATTGCAATTTTCTATTCAATTCTAAATATACATTTATTTGTGTATGTATATGTGGTGGCGCTCGGATGGTGTGCGTTTCTAATGAGTTTTGCAGTCTAGTGCAAATAGGATGCATGTGCAAACATGATGCGATGAATGGAAGGATACTTAGAACTGCAAATAGTTAGGCACATGTCGGATTGTTTATGTTTTACGTGATGGATAATAATGAGGTTTTTTTTTTGCTTTGTTCTTGTTGTGCGTGTAAATTTGGTTCGGGATATTATCTGTCGATATTCGAGACGAGCATCGACAGCGATTTTGTTTTTGTGTGCAGCTCTCTAATCATTAATACATTTTTAGCGTGGATGCGAATTTTTTCTAGGATGTGAAATAGATTCAGAATAAAATGCGTTTGGTTTTCAGTATTGAATTCTAATTATGAATAAAACCAGACTTTTAATGACTTGGATTTCAAGTGAAAGGTGGTCAATTTATAATATAGATCTGATCATAGGCAAAAATGTTATTGAAGTTGAAGCCCAAAAGCCTTATGAAGCTTTAAAGGTCTTAAATTCAAAGGACTCTTTTAGGAATCGTGAGTAAGACTGTTGGTTTGGTACTACGGTACTGCGTGTAATCCAGAATGAACACTTTACACGACTGAGAAAGCAACAAAACTTGGATCCCAAGTGGTAGAATTTATTCCCAAGATAGAATTTAAACTTACACTACTGTCATATAGTAAGGGCTGAGCCAATGGATGTTGTGATGGCTGATTGGCTGTCAATAAATGCCATTTACTGAATTCAATGGTTGGTATTTTCTATATATGTCAGTCAGACAAATCTGACAATTTTAGACATGTATTTGCCAACTTGTCATGAAAAAAACCACGTTTGCTGTTTTGTCTTGTAACGAAAGCCTTTTTGATCGACCTTTCAAAGTGATATTTAACATCAAAATTGTCATACTTGGGTGCTGGTTAAACTATATGAGATCCACGAAGAAACCGAGGAATTTCAAAAATGCAGCCACAACCCAATATATAAAGCACAGCATTGAAATCTTTGGCCTTAAAGTCAGTCAGTAGCGTTCATTAGACGCCCTAAAATTCTTTTGAAGGATGTTTAAGTCACATTAAAAATTGCCATGGATCGATGACTTTAAAAAAACAATAAACTTCGACATTGATATCGAAATGAATTTGTTAAATTTAATGAAAACTTCCAAGTAGCTGGTGAGTCACCGTTTATAAATATATTGAATCAAATGACTAAAATATTGTTTGACTTAGGCAAGGAAATTGAAAATACGTCCTTCGACATACCCCCGGATTCCAAAGTGATAACTTCGGAAATATTTTGTGGCCAAAAGCCTGAAATAAAATTAGTCCAATGTTGATTTTAATACGATACAAGACAAGACCATATTTCCGACACAGCACTGTATGACTCAACATATTCGCATTTATATTTTGGTGTTATTTTGACCGGGAATGACAGACTTTTTTTTTTTTAAAAACTCTCTTTTTCAAACAGTAATAAAACCAAGTTTTCACGGCTGTGTCGTATGCTTTGAAGGCGGCTTTTGCGTAACCCTCGGCCTAAGGGCTTATGTATTTATCTCTTTCATATTTTTTAAAACATCAACAAGAAACGTCTACTCTAAAGTAGTACACACTTAAAGAAATCCGGCCTAACAGCGGCCTTTACACGGTCCATCGACTTACGTCAATCACGTGTATGCATTTGTGAAAATGTGTCTGTGTGCGTCATTCATATTTAATCGAAGCTTGTCAAGCCGATTGATGTGTGTAAGGGGTAGATTGACGTAAGAAAAATTATTGTTTTTGAGTCCCAGCAAGAGGTTATATGGATATCAGTGGATGCTTGAAAGTCCGGTTGCCTCGAAAATTAAAAAAAAAACTCAAAATTAGTGTCAATAGACTGAGCTGTATAAGTTCGTCAATCAATCAATCGATTGACGTCAATCATATGCATGTAATTCTGAATTTGCATGTGACACACATATTTGACTGAAGATAATTTTGCATGATGAGCATGCCAATTGATGTGAATAAGGGCTAGATTGGCATAGAAAACAAAAACTTTTTCTATCCGAGAGAAAGGTTACATGAATTGCAGAAAAGTATCCAGTTGCTACGGTGTCTAAAAAATCGCAGATTTGGTGTCAATCTATTGAACTGTGTAAATGCGGCTTTACCACGGTCGATCAATTGACATCAATTACGTGCGTAAATATTTGAAAAGTTGTCTGTATGCGTCATTTACGTTTGATTAAAGCTGATTGACGAAAACAGAACAATGTTGAATGTCATGATTAGCATCATACCGATTAAGGGCCATCTAAGGGCGAGCACGATGCCCATAGAATTGAACGAAACTTTAAACAAACCGAAATCTGGGAAGCTTAGCGAAAACTTAGGAATTGGTGTCAAACGATTAACCTTTATGATGAGCTCTAACATGGTCAATCGATTGACGTCCATCACCTTAATGTAGTTTTGTGAAGTTATTTGCTGGCGTTACACACGTTGATAGACGACAAACAAAACAATTTCGACTTTGCATGAGGAGTGTCATGCCGATTAATTGTGTAAGGGCTAGATTACGGTAATAAAATTTAAATTATTTCCAATTTGAACAAAACCTTAAACAAATTCAAAGTCTGATTGCTGTGGATACTAAGCAAATAACTTAAATATGGTGTCACTTGATTGGACTGTCTAAGGGGTGAGATCAATCTAAATGTACACAGTGATTCACGTCAATCGATTGATTGTGTAAAAACTAGTCAGACTGTGGTTCTATTTCACAACTTTTTAATTTTTAAAAAGCTCGATTTAAGGCTTCAGCTTTGACAGGTGGGTGTGTTACCGAAACACAGTGAACGAATTTATTTCTCTAAACTAACACAAATCTCGATTCTATAATTATATGTTGTTTCTAAACTAAATTTTGGAGTGATTTGTGGCCAGCTGTGAATTTGCAACCCCAATTGCCTTACCAAGCCTAGTAAACTGTCTATGTCTAGGTCACTCATTTGCATATCAACGAGGCTAATCAGGCTAGCAAAAGCGGTGAATTAAGTTTAAATTAAGTTACTTGCAAATATATTATTAGAAATCGGTTTATGCTTGGTTAAGCATTACCAAGCTTACAAAAATTAAGATACCTGCAACTCTGCTTCAACTATTGTAAGGAAACACAGTCGTGCCAAAAATTTAATTGCTACATTTTTCAAAAACCACACAAATTAGGGGATATTTCTTTCACAAGTATTCCCCCAGCAAAAATGTTGACCCTATATCGTGTGTCTAGAAGATCATTATCTCAAATAACATGCCACACATTTTATGCAGAAAATAAACAAACCGAAAAAAATAGTATCTAGAAAAAAAATAAAAATAAAGGTATCACCTTTCATCGTGCAGATAATTTCGCTTAATTCAAGGTACTGCAACTTTAAATGAGTTTAACAACCACAGTTGCCATACAAAAGATTGAACAGAATGGCGTTGGCGAAGATTTTTCCTTAATGATGCACGAGGGGCGGGTGTATGATGGTAAAGGAAGGCGTAAATGTATCTCAAGGTGGACATGCAACACACATTATAAAGAGAATGAGTTAAAAAAAAAAAAAAATATAAACACAACCTGTCTTCCATTCAGATGTTTTTTTTTTGTGTGTGTCACGTCATTGTATCCTGTGCACCGCATTCATTCAAGCAGATAAGGATAGGAAAAAAAAGAAGAAAAACTGGTTTAAATGTCCTTGCTGCCTTGTCACCTTTTATACATCCATGGCAGGCTGATGAAAGCATCGTGTACACGCAATTTATTTCAAAAACAAACAAAAAGTGTTTCGCATAGAAAAACAAATTCAAAATCAAGCTTTTATTGAAACATGATGTTCCATGAAGTGATGGGTGCTTGGAAACACCTTTTTTGTTCGAATCCAGACGAGTAAGTAAAATTTGTTTCACCTCCTTGTTTTTATTGTGTTCGCTGGAACAAGCAATTAATTTTTTGTTACTTGGAAATAAATAAATTAAAAGAGGTAAAGAGTAGGGCAATACACCATGCAGGACACTCATATCGTATATGTAAATCCACAACAAAGTATAAATTGCAACCGCCAATTTCTGATGTATATCTGCATTTATATGTGTGCATTTGATGAGCTGTAAAAAACTACCAGATAATAAAATGAACATCATTCGGGTGGCAGTTACAAAAAAGAATTTATACAAAAAGAAGTCCGAATTTCGTTTTGTACACGTTGCACAATCTAATTGCATAACCGCACTGATTGATGGAGTTGTGGTGTCAAATTTTTTTTTTTGCCCAGTTCATGGAGATGCATATATAACGGACATCTGCATATAGGCTAAAATGGCGGCTAGTCAGATATTTAGGGAATTTTTTGATTTAGTTTAAATGCTGTACGGCATTCGATCAATCCGGGGCCTGGTATTTTAATTAAACATTTTATGGGGCGCCGCCGGCCGCCTGTGGCACCATTTTGTGGCATCCAAATGCGGATGTATGTTAGAAAATATAGAGGCCGCCACAGGGGAGAGTAAAATAGATTGCTATAATATTCCGACACAGTGCGAAATATGCCCACCGCATGCGATACGGGAAACGTTGCACTTGAGTGATTTTGAAGAATGTGTACCCATAAATATGTGTAGAGTAGGGCGGGCGACACAATCCAGTCGAAATTGGGTCACAAGCGAAAGTGAATGCAGATCAAAGAGTTAAGAGATAAATGCCATGGAACTTTGTGTAATCACGGATTGCCTGAAGGCGTTCCGTCAAGTGATGGACAGAGTGAAAATAGAGCGACCGCTTTTAAGGTAAGCAGATTAGGTCTTAATTCTGCTCTGTAAACGGCGTGAGTTTTTTCTTGTTAAACTTTGTCGTGCACATGACAAGGAGAAAAAGCTAAATTAAAAACTTCATAAGCTCGTTCTTGGCGTGTATAAAATGTTAAATTAACATTAAGTATTTAAAATATTAATTTATTTAAATCCAGCAAGTCCAACAGCTTGGCTACGTTTATGTGACCTTCTTTATAGTCAGCTTAAAAACGGCTTTTATGTCAATTCAACACAGACATAAGTTACCCGCGCTATTGGGCCTTAGAATGATCTCGCCACTAAGGGGAGGGTCGCCGGTTAAAGATCTGTTAAAGGGACCCTTTTCCAACAAAAATTTTAGTGCCGCATTTAAATAGCGTCCATCCATCTTAGTTTAATCGCAGTAAGGAATATTTTTTAACAGTTCACTGTGGCGTATACGTAACATTTTTTTGTTATGGTTTCCCTGTGTGGGACTTTTTTAATCTTTGACTAAATGTCCAGGGCTCTTTCGAGCTCCCTCCAAAAATACGTTCATGGCAAACCACCTAGGCTTCTATGGGAGATGTACTGAGTGTCCAGAGGCTTAAACGTGCTGGTGAACGTTTGACTGCGTTTGACCACCATGGAGGCGAAAGACTATGTAAAAGGCGCCTTTGATTTGCGAATTATTATCTAAAAAGTGTGATAATAATTCGCACCGATCCTATTGGCATAAGCCTCAACTTGATGACTCAGGTCCTACTCCTCAAGGAAATCCTTATTTTATGTTAAGAAAGTGGTAAGCTAGTTTCCTAGCCAGTTAATAGTTCGAATCAATGTGGTCCAAAGAATCGTAATATGGTGCATCGGGGGTAATGGCGCACTTCGAATTTCTTCGTAACATGCAGAAGAAACTGTAATATATACATAAATATGGTTTTCAGCCCTCGCTTGGAATTCAAAAGATCAATACCAGACAGTCCTGAGTAAAATTTCGTTTATTGTAAAGAAAAAGAGAAAAAGGTGCGCTTTTTTTTAATTTGCCTTCATTTAATTATTGTGCTTTTGCTAGGTTTGTGGCAGTTGGCGGTGGTACTTTTAAAAAATAGTGTGTGGTGAAAACTGGGTAAGAATTGCATGTGTTGACAACAGCTAAACAATACGAATAATTCATGTTCTACACAGAATTTAATAACGGCGAGCTTTATTTTATATGTAATATGGCCGGAGTACCATTTTACCCTCCTGGTAGTTTTGTAGAAGTTTTGTATAACACTTAATCAATTAGTTTTCTATAGTTGTTCTACAAGGAATTTAAAAATGGGGAGCTTTTTTTTAGGGCTATATGGCTGGAGTACCATTTTACCCTCCTGGAAGTTTTGAAGGAGTTTTATATACCACTTAGTTTCCACCGAAAAAAGGCATTTGAGTACAAAAAATGGCTAAGCTCTTAAAACAAAAGGGGCTTTTTTTGTGCCTTCGATTTCTTTTCTGCTAAAGGGGACATGGAAATGGAAACCGGGAATCAATTACCTGGTGACATGGCTTCTCGAAAAATGTGAAGCAAATCTTAACTGATTAATTTCCAAGTCCATTAGGAAAGGACGGCGTATAAAATTTTCTAAATTTGCCAACTTTTTCGTCCTCAGATAACAAAGCGAAATGATGAACTTTAAAGATGTGGCTAGGATCAAAGTATTACGAGAAGGAAGGGTGAATCGTTGCAGTAAAGGTGAAAAGGTGCAAAACGAGCCATTGGCCTGACCTCTCATAAACATGCATGTTGTGTGCGTCGTAGGTGTAGGCGTATACATCAGGGGGATCTAAAAATTTTTTTGTCGACTCCATACAGTGACTTCTGAAGCCTCTCGGATAGTGTTCCCGGGGGATTTGTACAACGCCCACAGATTTGTGCCGGGAAAGAACTTTTATTGCGCCGGTTAAAATTTGAGCTCGGGACCTCGTGCAGTGCAGTATGAGCCACTGCGCCCACTAAGAGCCGGTTTTTCAGTACGAGATCATCTGAGTTTCCGACTCAAACTCAGATTTACCCCAGAAATGAGTTTTTCAGTGAACTTGTTTATAGGGTTAGTCTCGGATTAACTCGCCAAATTTGGTGAACTAATCTCGAATTAACTCTGGAAAACAGTATGAATGTTTTTTCTGTGTGGAATGACAATTGATTTGCGTCTTTCTGTGAAAAACTACATCTGGGAATAAGTGTGTTTTTTTTTCTATGAAGTGAGATTTTGGAGTGCGATAATTTCGAGAGTCGAATATTTTGACAATTTTGTTTACGGAGCTAACTCTGCACTTAAAAACTGCTCGCTGGGTTAACTCCAGAATCATTTTGTTACGGGATTAACAGATCTTTGTTTAAGCTGAGCTTAACGCGGCACCGATAAACTGGCCCTTATTGTCATAAAACTGTTTACAAAGACGTGCAAAAAGTAAGGAAGCAATTACCTTAAGAAACTCTTATGCGCCGAATTACCTGATAGGTAAACCATATTATCCACCTCTTAGATATTTTTACCTTTTCCGGTGGTAGAAAGTCGGAAGAAACGATTGACCAACTTATAACTTTGGTAGCGCTGGAAATCTTATTCAAAAGTGAAATCGGAATAAGATTTCGTAAGTGTTTTTCATAGTTTGTCATGTTTGTTAGTAAACAAGTGTCAAACTTACAAAAATGGACCTAATTCATCTCAAAAAATCTGGAATGACTTGTTGTAGAGGGTGAACGCAGCACCTTTTGATTTTTACCTCTTAAGGCTTTGTGTGCAAGGAAAGACATCAGGATAAACCAATAAACATTTTTTGTCTTTTCATACATAGATTTGTGTTGTTTAGTTCAAACAATTATGTTTGGGCGAGTGTGCTACACTATTGAGGGAAAAATTTTTTTGTTGTTGGCGCCTTAGCAGATGGTGGTTTCTACTACTACTACACTACGTACATACTACAGCTAGATGCGTTGTGGTTCTACAAGTAACTCCAACACGTCAGATGCAGTGTTGCTGCCATATGAGTGTAAGTGTTGAGCAAAATGAAAAAATGTAGCAGGAATTTTTTAAATTTTATTGCTAATTGAGGATTCCTGCAATATTAAAAAGATTTAAGCAATATTTTCTGTTCTAAAACTTAACTCATTCAAGGATTTTTTTTCACTTTCATTTAGTTTTCGGAAAGCAGGTTACTAATGCTACTAAATATAGTATTGCGGTAAAGACCCTTAAATGATGCTTGCTCTTTCCTAAAAGATAGAGGAAAATTAATCGCCATCTCAACCTGTCCCTGCCCCACTTCAGATCATGTTTTTATGCCTCTTACTTATAGGACAGAACATCAGACGACTACCAAAAATAGTAATTGTGTGCTGGTCTGCATCAAGTTTTACTACTACTACCATACTTTGACGTTGATTTTGGCTAATTAGTGTTGGAATTAAACGTTAGTTCAAATTTACAATCTAGCTGACAAATGTCAGCTGTAATTTTAAGCCCTTCCTTCATTGTCACCTTAATCATAAGTTAATGACAAAAAGTTAGCCTGCTATCTATATCTAAGACAAAATACGACACGGAAAAGTTGTTGCCGAACCTGTAGACTGCATTTCTTTCCTATAAAAAAAAAATCCAATTTGTTTTGCACACACCCACGAAATGCCACAACACTTCGTAGCAACTCCGGAAAATGTCAGCAAAATTATAACCTTTCGAACATACCCATAAACAGTAATAGCAAACAAACGCCATACACAGTGCATGAATGAATTACCACACACCGAAATTCCATTGCCAGGAGAGATCCCAGAAAGAGAGTGGTGGATGGCGGTAGAAATGGAGTGTAACAAAACCGTTACAATCAATTATAGATGCATATCAAATGCACACAGCTAATTGAATTGAAAATTGATTACAACGGACAGTATGGGAATAATGTTCGCTGTCTGACAGTAACATCATAGACTAATTTGACAGATCATGTCATTGTCATTGCAGATAGTTTTTCACTAATTGATTTATCTGCATTATTTGCCTATTACTTTGACAAACGTTCAAACTGACAGGTATATCGGTTAAAAGATCGATAGAAAAAGTTGTTCAACTGTCAAATCGATTGGCATTTCTCTGCGTCGTTTTAAAGGTGAACAACTTCAACTTTTACTTTCCACCTTAAAACGCATATTGGGTAAAGTTGTCAATGCCTAGATGTCTGTGCACAATTTCCGACTTGTGAAAAGGTTAAAGAGTGATACTATATTCTTAAAAAAAAAAAACAAATACCATAAATAATTAATTCTCATAGCGCGGCTAATAGAATATGCAAATTCCCCCAAAAACTGTTACATAATTCGTAACGAAGCACGAAAACAACACAATTTCTGGGTTAGTAAGCCAATGGGACCGGTTCCATGGCTGGCCCATCTTCGGCAGGTTAGGAGTCGCGTACGCAATATCACACATCAGGCGGCACATATTTTTGTGATCATCTCTTGGCTTGGAGCCTAGGAGTGTGTCGTGTCGGTCAATCTTCAGGCTCCTCTTGATTTTTATTGATTTTTTTCCTCTCGCATTATGTAACCTGGCCAAAACAGAAAAACAGAAATAACCGGTAAAACCGCCTGCCGATACTTGTGTTGTTGTGCGGCACATTTCTTTTGAGCGTTTCACTTTCGAAAAGGTTCAGATACAAAGATGAAAAAAAAATTACTTTTTCAATTAAACAAAAATACGTTACATAACGACCGTGTCAGAAAGCGAATTTAGTTGGATGGTTTTTTTGAAAAAATAAATTAACAAAAAAAAAAAAACTGCAGCTTACCACTGCATACTTTGATTACTTTGACGTCTGCAGTTGTTTACTTAAACTCCCCACAAGAGCCAATTTCAGACAGCATGGTGCAGGGACGGAAATGGTAGCAATTCAGCCACACCTTGTTTGGTCGGTTGGATGCTATGTTTTATTTTATTTTTAAGACTCGTTGATTGGACTATGTTGAGAGTTTCCTTTGGAGTCAGCGTCAGCCATCTGCAACAATTATCCAACCTTTGTGGTTCGATTGGCTTGGTTTTTGGGATATGTACTTGTTGGATTCCCTCTTTAACTTCCATGGTACTACTCGCAATTTTAATGTTTGCAATTTTACACTTTACAACGGGAAAATAAACTCTCGAATGACTCGAGTGACTTTGGGGGGAAACTTTCATTTTCTTTATGACGAATGGAGCTGATTTTTTTTATTGTCCGGGGTTTTCTTTCAGAGGTTAAGCTTTTTCATTGACTGTGTGAAAAGAGATTATAATGCTGCACACAGCTTGGATGCGGATAATGTGTTTCGAATCAATTACTTTGGTCATGGCCTTTGACGAGATTTTCACCTTGTTGACGACGATGACGACTAATGACTTTTAGCCCGGCGCTTGGAGGGGTTTTTATTCGAGTTGGCCTGGAGGTTGTATTTACTGCACTCTATGTCTCGGACTATTGCCGTCATAAAGAGGTCTTACACTTTCGAAAGCCGATTTTTTTAAGAAGATTATTTGTCCCGACTTGAGAGGCTGCACCTTTGAAGGATGTTAAATCTAAGACCATTATAATTTTTTTGCGTAAGACTAAGATAAATGAAACAATAATTCGATTGCGTTAAAGAATGGCTTACAACTTTCGCAAGAAAATTCTAGACTGACTTAAAACAATCATAGACCGATACCCAAGATTTTCCTAGACTTTAAATTATACAAACCAGAGAATCGCAATTAAGGAAAATAAGTTCTTAGAAAGTTCTAGAAAGACTATTTATTTCCTCAATAATTGTGCTTAAGAATTTTTTACTACATTTTTAAAAAAGTTCCTGACTGATTAGAAACAATCGATACACAAAATTCTCTTAGGCCTTAAATATACAAGACCAGAAGTCATGAATACTACCAAAATGGTCGAGTTCTGCTTCTAGGTAGTTCTAGATAGACTTCTTCTTTCTGCGGTGATTTTTAAATTCGTGGTGATGGAGTTGTTAGCCAAAAGGTGTGCCTGGACACAGTAACTCGACCACAAGTTATGATACGTTCGGTGAATATCATAGTTCAGTGAAAACAAAATAAGTTTCTAGGGACTTGTTTTGAGTCAGAAACGCGAGATTATTTGAACCTAAAGTCTTAGCTTAGGTAGGTAGGTAGAACAGTGGCTTATTAAATGCACTTAGGCCAAAAAAAAAGTAGGCTCATTTTAAGTCTCAGCTTAAAATGTTGTCTAAATCTGAATATCTGTCTCAATTTGATTTTGAATATGTAAAATTTTACAGAAGTTGTGTTCAACATCAGAATTAAAGGTTAAATCTGATTTGATGGAAGACTAAAATTTGACGTTAAGTTTTTGCAAAGATTTTATGTGCTGCACATAAACGTGACGCTTTTTTTTGGCGCCCAATGTGGGGAATACTAAAAAGAACGTTGCTTCTTTTTTCTACTTTCAGATCCGTAGTTCCTAAGGAAGGAATCCAAGGGTACAATTTTTAACTATTCGGATATTACTACTCCAATCAGTGTCGGCAATAATTATGACGGCTTATGATGAATTCAATCTAGGTTAAATAACTTGTTAACAATAGTACTGTTTTTGCAATACGTACGATTTTTACAAACACCAATTTAAGCCTGTCCTCTCCAAGTATGTAAGAACACCAATTTTTTTTCGTTTTGAATGATGAATTTCAATTTTTATGTCATGATATAAGCAACTTTTGGAGGGTTTGTCAGAGCCTTGCGGAGGTGGAAAAATGTTAGTGCCCCCTTTGGTATTCGAACCCGGCATTTTGTGTAGCTCCACACACTAATATCAGCACTATAGCGCGCCAATACTCATATGCGAGTCGAAAATTTTTCCGAAAACATATGATGCTTCGAGTGGAGTTCCTCAAGGTAGCAATCTTTTACCGGCGCAGTTCTATTCGATAGAGTTTGTGAACACTCCGTAAAAAGCCAAAAAAAGTATAATTAACTCAGCGATCACATAGATCACAACACTTTGAAAAGGGATTTGGAGGAGAACAGCGAAGACGAAGCAGTTTGCCTGAATAGGAATTCATCCACGTTAAAACAGAGCTATTAAGAAAGCCCATAGCTATGACAATGGGTGTTCAAATCGATGTACTCGGACCCAAAGTTGACAGGGACTAAACGCTCCTGAATCAGGCAATAGGAAAAAAGCTTCGAGTAGTGCAACGTCAAATTTAATTGTCGCTAAAAGGAGTAGACACATTTTGTACACATTTGAATTTTTGAAAAACTTGAAAACTCTACTGAGCTTCCAAGTTTTTAAGCCTCTTCTTTGTTGCGAATCCAGATATTTTATTTAACAGGCAGTAAAGAAATTTCTTAGCTGGAGGGTAATAACTTTGGTATTTGATAAAATGGCGCCCAACGTTGTCTCATTATATTTTAGCAATTCAATGCAATAATTTCTTTTTAATAAAACAGAAAGTATTACTTTCTTATAAATGTACAAGTAGACACATTTTCTACACGTTTGAATTTTTTTTTTGGTTACATTGAGCAGTACATTTTTCGCCATATCCCTTGGCGTTAAGGACTATTTCAGCTCTTGTCCAGAATAAATATCTTTAGAGGTTTTTTGTATATTTTTGAAGCTAATGAGAGATATCTTCTATCAATTTGACAGACATTTAGATTCTAATCAAATATACGAATCAGATTTAAGAATCAAATGTATTAAGTGTCAGATGCATGTCACGTAAGGCACTCTACTGAGTTTCCAAGTTTTTAAGCCCTTTTTTTGTTGAGAATCCAGGTATTTTATTTAAAAGTCAGTAAAGAAATTTTTAAGCTTGAGGGTTAGAACTTTTATTTGGCGTTTGGTTAAATGGCGCCCAACGTTGTCTCATTATATTTTAGCAATCCAATGCAATAATTACTTTTTAATAATGCATGTCCCGTAAGGCACTCGACTGCTTGAAATGTGTTTTCCCGCACATATTTTCAACGTAACCACGACAAAATACCGGCAAAAGAACTCGCAAGATAATTTATTACGTCAACGTACAATCGTGATCGAAGTTGTCAATGCCATTTTACCGGCGTTTTTTTTGTACTAATCGAATGGTTATCGCTGGGCAGTGACAACTTACTTGAAACTGTATTTACACGTGGATGACATTAAAAATTTAAATTGTGTCATGAATATCTTGATCAAGTCAAGTAAGTCTGGTTTTTTCGAAACCAGTCTTTGTGTGCGGGTATTTAAATCAGGTTCTCAACTTTAACCTTTTAATGGTCAGTAAGTATGTTTACAGTTGATTTTGTGTTAGCTAGGATTTTGCAGAAAAGGACTGCGGAAAGTTTTCAAAGGATATTTCTTTTTATTTTGAGGAGAACTTAGTGTAGAATGTAGAATGGCTCCACAAAAAGACTTCAAAAGTAGCAGTTACAGCTTTTTGTTCACTCTATAAGAGCTCTTGTGGCCAAGTTCAAAAGTCTTTTTAACCTTACCTTACAGGTGTTACGATAACGACTTTCGTTCTCTCACAAGTTGAAGCCATTAAAATCTTACCAAAGTTCTCAATAATCTTTATGTTTTCAAACTTGCTTCATTCCTGCCAGCTCTTGTGACCTTTTTGCGACAATTCCGAGCCATCATACAAGAAATATGATGTGACACGACAACTTTTCCATCTCGGTCTGTCACAAATTCCTCTTTAGTACCCATAAGCTTCAAATATGGATATTTTTACAAACTTCACATCGAAATTACACTTCTTTTCATTTCAATTTTCAATCAATAAAAGTAACAAAGAAAGAAAAGAAAAGAAAAAGAAAGACGTAATTCCTGGGTAGGTTCCATCTTTCGTCAGTTCTTTGGTCGCATGTGAGTGAGAAAACGAAATCCAATCATCAACGTCGTTGTCGAAGAGTCACTGCGAGTTGTAGTCATCATAGACATGGCATGGAGAACATGTGTTCGACGTGAGTGTATTGTGTTCAGTACCTTTAGATTCAATTCATTTTATTTTCTATTATAGCTTTGGATATTTATTTATGTACTTCCCGTTTCCTGTTCCAACGAATGCATGTGTATGCGTGAATGTTTGGAGGAAAATCGACTCAAAGTACCATCATTTTTTTTTTTTGTTTAATATAACAGATGGGCCAAAGCAATCAATTTTCAACTACGATGATGACGACTGTAACGACGATGATGATGGGAATGTTGTAAACCGATTTCAATGAAACATGTACGCTGTAGAGAAGTTTCAATTGGAAAACACCGAAGCGTAACATTATACCACGCACAGAGCTACCTATCGTTGCGTCTTTGGCATTTTTTCTCTTATCTTTTTCTTAACTATGGTTTGTAGCATGAAACTCTGACAAAAAAAAATCATCTTATGGACGGGAGGGTTGAATTCTGTGTGCGTATTACACAGTATTATGCAACTTAAGCCTATAAAAAGAAGCTGGATGGCATTCTGTGAATGTCATTTGAAAAAGGTGGGTGTCCTTGGATGGAGAAGGAGTACTATAGAGATGAATAAGTTATGTAGGAATTCGCATTCGACTTAAAGAGAAAAGGATAAGATTCCAACAAAATGACACGTTCAAAGTGGCAATGTGGTATAAATGGCGCCCAACGTTGTATAGATTTATTTGAATAAAAATAGATTCCTTGACGTAAAAAAGTATTTTTAAGTGGATTTTAAACTTGTAGGACATAAGACTTAAGAGTCACAACATGACCTTAAAGTTCAGTAACGAGAAAGTACTTAAGCAAGCGGTAAAATTCTGCATATATGCAACCAGTTTTCGCCAATAGCACGTAGTAAGAATGCATTAATTAAACAACATTCCGTAGCGGCTTGAAATACCGGAAGCCGGTCAATTTAAGAACAAGTTTTTCAGCACTCCAACTCGCATCTAACGTGGCTCGTATAGCTGCATTCAACACTCACAATGATTACCATATTTAGAGAAACAAATAGCAAAGGTGATGACATTGCATTATTAAACAAAACGGTTTTAGATTACAATGTGAGTGTACAGTTCTTGGAATACTTCTCCATTTCATCGGCACCACCGGAATGAACTTGAAATGACTCAGGTATATACAAACACGTTATTTGTAGAGTTTGCATTACAGCCCGGTCTATTTAAGAAACAGCTTCACACTAGCAGAGACTCTAGTAAGGTCATTGAAATGGGACGTAGTGGGCAGAAAAGGTTTCACAGTGGAATGCTTTTAGAAGAGTGTAAGTAACGTTTTCATTACTTTCGCTGAGGTATGAGGAAACCATTAAGATTCGCTCAAAGCATTTAGCGAAAAATACAGGGCGTGTCAAATTGGATTTATATTCAAACGAAATGGCGAATAACGCCTTGTCTTTAGGAGAGGACGCCTTGAAACGATACCAAACCTGAGCTCAAAAGATTTGGTTTTAATTATTTTGAAGACGCTTTCAAGCCAGAGGTATTATTTTCAACAGTCGTTGCAGAAATTTATTAACTTCAAGGACAAACAAAGTTGTATTCTGAAAAATGGCGCCCAATGTTGTACATATGTATTTTGGCAATTAAATTCTTTGTTGTTTTCTACAATAAAAATAAAATTCTACCCGTTCGAGTGGTAAGAATAAAATATCTTTGTTTTAAGTTTGTGATATGAAACCTGAGCTCAATAGACTTGCTTATGCTTTTTCTATGTCCGGAGATCTTTTTTATCTGCGTGGAGTTTCCAAGATTTTAAGCCTTTCCTTTGTTGAGAATCAAGGAATTTTCTTAGCTTGAGGGTAATAACTTTGGTATTGTTTTAAATGGCGCCCAACATTGTCTCATTATATTTCAGCAATTCAATCCAATAATTTCTTTTTAGTAAGACAGATAGTATTTCTTTCTTAGGAAAATACGATACGACTTCTGACGTCATCAGAAGTATTTCCTGAATTTTTAACTTCAATGGTGTGAAATCTAATTCATCTGAGAGACCTTTCCAAGCCTACCGTTTTTTTATTACTCAAATAAAGAAGCTTCTCAACTGGGAGGAAAAAATATTGTTTTGTAAAAATGGCGCCGCCCAACATAGTCCTCATATATTCTGCCCATTAAATGCAAAAGGTTATTTCCTTCAATAAAAATAAATTTCTACCTGTTCGAGTGGCTTTAGTGCTGTAACATTTTGCTAGTAGATTGAAATCTTATTTATCTGGAAGACATTTTTACGTCCTAACTATGTCGGCAATCTTTACACAAATTTATTAGATTTTGGGGCAAACAATTTTCTTTTGTGAAAAATGGCGCCCAACGTTGTCTTGACCTAATATATTTAGCTAAACAATACAAAACTTGGTTTTTTCCAAAAAAAAAAAGGATTTGCCACCCATTGAGGTGGCTTTAGCCTGAGTAGGAAACCGGACCTTAAATTTTCCAGATTTTGTTTTAGCTACAATGGCTTGAAATCTTTTTCATCTGAGAGGCTTTTCCAGGCTTTCAAGTACTGAGTATTGAGGTTTACTCAAGTAAAGAAGCTTCTCCACTTGTTGGAGAAAATGCTGTCTTGTGAAAAATGGCGCTCTACTTTGCCCTTGGCTAGTTTTACAATTCAATGCAGAAGGTTGTTTTCTTCAATAAAAATGGATTTCTTCCCACTCGAGTAGCTTCGGAACGAATAGGAAATCTGAGAACTACTAACATTTTTTCTGCTTTTTCATAAAACGAGAGACGTTTCAAGGCTCTGAAGCCCTCAGTATTTCGAGGTAAAACTCGAGTAAAGAAGCTTCCCAACTTTAAGAAAAATGTTTTCTTGTTAAGGATGGTGCTCAACGTTGTCCTTAGTTAATTTGAAAATTCAATGCAAATGGCTATTCTCCTCAATCAAATGAATTACTTCCCGATCGGGGCGACTTAGACACGAAAAGGAAACCTGGGTTCAAATAAATTTTTCTGACTTTTACCTACAAGGGCATGAAATCCTATGTACTTAACAGACGTTTTCAGGCATCCATGCCCTCAGAGTTTCGAGGTATTAATCTAGTAAAGCAGATTTTTATCTCGAAGAATAAATGTTGCGTTATGAAAAATGGCGCCCAACGTAGTCAGAGCCTAAGTTGGCAAACAAATGCAAAGGGTTTTATTCTTCAAGCAAAAGATCTCTGTATCTAGTGATCTGAGGTAGAAAACAAGAGAGTAACTGTCATTGTATACTGTTTGACTGCCGCAATTGAGTAATATATTTAATGCGTTTAAAGGACTGAGTTTTGGGCTCCAAAATGCCTTTTCGACTTTGAACAAAAAATTGTCTTTGTTAGGTCGTTTGAAGCGTTGGTTTAAGATCTAGTATCTGACCCGTATAATAAATCCTTCAACCATAGATACGTTCGTGCCTTGTCAAATATCTCTTCTTAAGTTGCCTCAACCTCTCCGTGCGTTTCAACAGCATTAAGCGATTTCGCTTTTTAATGAAGCACTCTAAATTGGCGCCCTTTGCCACTCCACTAACCCTTGCGACACCAGAATCAGAAGAACATCAGCTGAACAAGTTGAGGAGTGTGCAAAGTGCGACCTTCATCGAACCATGAAAACTATCAAGGACTTGTGTTTTTAAAAGAGCTTATGTACACTCAAAAGAGAACCCATTGAAATGCCGCCCAACCGAACAGCAATGCCACTTCTGACACCTGCAATAAATATGCATTCCCCCGGTGAAATGAGCAGTTTAAATGATAAATAGCTTGTAAAGCATCAAAGGACCTTGATCGAGAGAAGTGTCTTTTCAAAAGCACACATCACAAATTAATTAATTGCTCCATACCACACATATGGTACACGTCGTCCTTTATCCTTTATGCTAAAAAGGCATCCATACGCTAATTGCAAATACAAAACTGTGTGCGTGTATAGATGATACACATACACATGCATACACAGTAAAAATGCGTCCTTTTTTGTGCGTTAAAAGAAACACCCAGTTAATAATGGCAAAAATTAAGCGTTGAAACAATGGCTATGGCATCGAGGAAGGTAACGTTGTGTTACATGTGGATTAACATGCACTCAACGTTTGTATTTGAGTCCTTTGTCGGTCCTTACATATATACGCATACCGTATCTACACCATTTTGTTTTTGTTCTGATTTTTCTGAATATACTTTCCACTTTTATGAGCTTTATGATGATGTTGGATTGTGTTTAATGCAAAGTTGTAATATTTCACGCATGAGAAAAAAAAGCGAAAAAATGTCGTTACACGCCCTAGCGCTCATTGCATTTCAATTAAAAGCGAAAGTAATTACTTTTCACGCCATATACACCCACAAAGCACAGCTTGCATCTGTGCATCTGCATGCGTTGCTCCTCTCTGTGTACCACACATGCAGTGCTGTGTTAGTTGTACATTTCATTATGTTCATGTGTAACAATTTGTGCGCGATCTCTCTCTCACTGTACTTTTGTGTAATTACTATTCATGAAGTAAGGATGTAAGGATATTACATTTCTTTTTTTTTTTGTATAATTCACGTGAGTATGGTTATGGTTACCATTGTTTTTTTTTTGCAAAATTTTACAAGGCTCAAGTTTATGATTTTCGCTTTTTTTCTGTGCCATGCCATGTGAAAATATGCGGTAGCCACATGCAGTGTGTGCATGCAGTGAAGTCAAGTTCATTAGTGTTATAATAATGACTAGGAATGCGAAAAAAAAATGCAACGGTAATGAGCAATTAGTTAATCCGTGCTGTTGTGCGATTATATTGAGATGGAAAATAACGCCAGCGCCGTTCGAATTACAATCTTGTTGTGGAGAGTACAGAAATCATTGAACTTGTTTTCCATTGATCGCGCACTTGACGAGAGTATTGAACTGTGTGGTAAGATGGTTTTTTGATCATGACAATATCTGAGCAAGAAAAAAACAAACAAACGAACAGCCGATCGAGAGCGATTCAAGAAAAGTAAAAGTGATCCTCACACAGCTAATGTTCTGTCTTGGTACTGGTGCGGTGTGTCTGGATCTTGTGCACGATGCATGGTGCGCTTTCTTTTCCCTTTTTATTTTGATGGTTCGCCGTTGAAGGTTTTCTTGTTCGAGATGTTGTCTTGTCTTGTACATTGATAAATCACGACTTATGCAATCGAAGGAGAGGCTTGAAGATGGCACACGTTCCGAATAAGCGGCGGCAGAGTGTTCCTTTGAGGAGGCTGTGAAACATGTGTCTATTTGTAGCACGACTGCGAATTGAGGCTTAAAACACGTACTTCGAAAACATTAGGCGAATAGGCTCCCTTTCACTCTATGGATCCATCGCATTTGTAGGGTTTCAGCTAAGTCAAAGATCGGTGATCAAAATGCTTGGAAATACCAATAAAGTACAGGCAACCCAATTGTTTGGGATGCATTGTTTGCAATATAACTAATTGCCGACATGACTTAATTTTTTATTCAAATTTTTTGGGGGAAGAATTTCAGGGTTTCAGGCATTTGGACAAACAGTCGGTAGGTCCCTTAACTGAATTCTTAAGATTAGAAAAGATACTTTCAAGGTCCTAGTGTAACATTGAGAGAGAGAAAGCTACGTACTTAAGTGTAGTTAAGTGATCCCACAGTGGTATCTCAAGTGGTATCACTTAACTAAAGTTGGTTGATAAGGATGATTGAAAATTGAGGGACTTGACTCCTACTTAAGTATCAGATTCGCTGATTACTTTTCGGCATAATTGTTCAATGCATAAATTAGAGAGTTTCAATGCTTCCAATGCTAAGCTACTTGAATTTCCCGAATGACACTCCATTAACTTTGAGCAATGAGGATTCACCAAAAAGGAGTTCCTCCAATTTGTGTGGATCTATTCTCATTTCAAATTCATGCCGGAATACCAATAAAGCGCTGAAGCTACGTCCGACTGTACGAGGTGAGCCAACTGGAAAAAGCATTCGAAAAAAGTCTACACCAAGACTGCGCTGTAATATCAGTCTATATGAATGAGGGAGGCAACCAAATCTTACATAAACTCTTCGTGGATTCAATTTGGCCAGGAAACAAAAATTGAGGGGAAAAAGGATCCTATCCTTTAGCAGGCCTTAAGAATTTTCTAAGGAAAGGACTCACAATCCTATTAACAATCCTTAAGGCCTCTACAATCATGCTAAAGGGCTTTTATTTCCTCTATTTTCTGTTAAGCAGTTTTTTTTAAGGCTTTTAAGCCAAAGTTTTTCATAAGATATAATTTTTGGTCAGAGTTCTTAAATCGATCTAAAAAAAATGTGTGACCAAAAATAGTGCTGCCCGTCTAGAATCTGCTCTATGACTTTCAGATGAAAATTATCTGACCTAAAATGTTTACGTCAAATTGTTAAAGAGAAATTTGTACAAAAATTGCAAGACTAAAATTGGTCAAACCTCATCATAATACATGACGGACAAGTCCGAATTTAAAGAATTTTTCGAATTAATACTTTAAAGAAAAGCTTTAAGAGGGATAGACTTCAGGTTTGCAGACACACGACAAACAAACTTTAATGCAGCCAATTTGACAGAATTTGGAAGTTTTGATACTGATCAAAAGCCATGTTAAGTGTTCCAAATTCTGACGCATTAAAAAGCTTTTATTTATTGTCATCCCTTAGCCTAGATTTTTCCTAAGGCCAGTGGTTGCAGCTACATTAAACTTTTGTACCGAATTGTTAATATTTATTTTGGTATTTGAAGGGGTTTCAGACCTCGTACGTATATGCCTAAATTGCGGATTATAACTCTTTGAATTGACTCCGAACCTGGTGTCATGGTTTTAAATCCAAACCCAGCTAATCAAAATGGTTTAGGGCTCGTCCGAATTCAATATAAGTCTTTGGAATTGACTGTGTAAAATTTTGGTTTATTTTTGATGAAAGAAGTGATGATAAAATTTTTTGGCCAAAAGTTTGTAGCTGCTTTTTAACCATGCACTGATCATAGAAATCTTTTATGTTTACGTGTGACACATTTCTGATAACCGAAATAAGGGGGGAGGGGCAATTAAGGGCTTCATAAATATTTCAATTCTCAAATTTTTTAGAAGCTTTTAAAATTAAATTTACTTCATTAATTTTCAGTAAAGTAGAGTCTGCAAAACACGTTAAGTAAAAAATGTAGTCAGAATTTTTCCAGTAAAATCTTTTTTGACCAGAAGAAGGGATTTTGATTACCCGGCTTTATGCCTGTTTTGATCAGGTTTTTAATTCACTGTGTCAAGTTCCAGCCTAATTTTTGACGAACGAAGTGGTGATTGCTCTAAATTTTTCTGATCAGGCATGTGTAGCCGCTTCTAGACCTCGCACTGTTCATAGAAATCAGTACCGTATAATTATGACACATTTCTTATAAAAGAAGCAAGCCAGGGCAACGAAGGGCTTGATAAAATTTTCAAATGTAAATGTTTTTTTGGCAAGTTCTAAAATCAAATTAACTTTATTGATTTTCAGTAACTTTCAGTACCTTTTCAGTAGCGTCTGAAAATAATGAGGTCAGAATTTTTTCAATCAAATCTTATTTGACTAGTAAAGGTTCCGATCACCCGGTTTTTTGACTGTATGACCCGATTTGAAATTGACTGTGTCGAATTTCGGTCTTATTTTTGATGACGACCGAAGTGATAATTTCGACGAAGTTTTTCTGGCCGGAAATTTGTAGTTTTTCCCTAACCTCGCACCTTTCATAGAAATCTTTCGTGATTAAGTGGCCTCTTAAGGCCAAATAATGGCCTCTTAAAGCTATCAAGTGTCGAATCTTTTAGAAGAAGCTCAAATCAAATTAGCTTTCTTAGTTTTCAGTAAAGTAGCGACCATTAAAAACGTTGTTAAGATAAAGTGATCAAATTTTTTTTCAATCGAAAAAAAAAAAAAAAAATAGAAAGATATTGATAAGCTGGTTTTTGACTAGAAATATGTGTAGATGTCTTTTAATCAGAAAACGACTGCAGATAAGTTTTTGCAAAAAAACAGTCAATGCAGCGAGGCTGACTTAGTTCAAATTAAACTTTATTAAATTGTATCGAATGATGTGGAATCGTCTTCGGTATCCATTTTTTGATAAGTTTTTTGCTTCCTATTTTCGATATGTTTAGTCGACCTTTTTTTAGTCAAAGTGAACATAAGCAAGATTTGTCGAAGTAGAGCATAGAAAGTTTATTAACTACTCAATTCGATTCTGAAAGAAAATTTTGACTTTAATTTTTTGGACTTTTTCAGCTAAATTTTTGACCGTTGATCAGAATATTATTTTTAATCAGAAATTGCCAAAAAATTGCCAGACAGGAAATGCCTGTTAACTGATTGCTTGCTGACATTTGATTTTTTTAGGTCAGAAAATTCTGGTCAAAAAATACTTGAGCGGACACTGATTATTCGGACATAAGTACCCGAACTACAAGTAATAGACATGTTCTTGTTGGTTGGACTGCCAGTTAGTAACGTAAGTAAATTGTGTGTCTTAAGCTTTTTGGAACATTTAATGCTTTTACCCAGATAAATCTGAATCAAAGTGAATTCGTGGAGGTGATGTCGGGGGAAAAATATACTAAATAAGTTTTAGGGCAAAAGGAAGGGCAAAAGGAACCCCTGTTCTATGGAAAGGAAACCATGTGCAAAAATATTACGCACTTCAATTCCCGAATGAAACTCATTCACTTTGTATTATGGTCATGACAGATTTCCATCCTCGAAGATATACATTGTATTCGAGCCAAAGTTCAGACAACTTCCATCCAACCCGCATCGTCCATCAAACCATTGGGAAAATTCAATCAAAATTCACAATCACTTTCTACTCACACAATCCTATACTATACAATGCTTGCTGTATTTTTTTTTTTTTTTGCAAAATGAGCACGAAACACGTCCTCAATATAGCAGAGCAAAAATAATAGCACAGCAGCATCAGCAACAGTAACAAGTACTCGCAGTAGTAGATACGAATTTGCATATTTTACGCATGAAACGACTACCGCGCACAATAGATAGATACTTTAGATCCGTTTCAAATGGAAATTTTGTATCAAATCTATATCAAAAGTGTTCACCACATACACAACACATCATCATGATATTATGATGATAGATGCATGTAGAATGGGCGCAGGAAAAAAACCAAAAATAAAAAAAAATCGAACGAAGCGAAATAGATACAAATTTGTTATCTGTGTGTTGTGGCGCATAATTCAATAGAGCAATATGTAGGAGGCATCCTCGCATTGGAAATCATATTCAAATCACGTGCACTTGAGATAGAGTTCAATTTCTCATGTCGATAACCTTTTTTTCCGTTCTTGTTTTTAAAAAAGTGAATAAAAGGATGAGGATTAGAGTCCTGCTAGCGAATCTCTAGTCTTGATCGTATTTGACACAGGATAAACACTTAACAAATTTTGATTTGGCCATGTGTGGGGCTTTTGTTTTTTTTTCCCTAGAGATGGATCTAAGACCGAAAATGCACACAACACTCTTAGCAATCCAGATTGATGTGGAATATTCCAGATCTTAGAGTACACTTCACAGATTTTCCTTTTTTTTAGCGGAGAAAATGTTTTCTTAAATCACAGTAATCCACTTTTAGCAAAAAAAACAGTTCCGCCGAAACTCACTAAGCACACTCTTGTTCAAATCCGAGTTTCTTTAGAAATCACTTGAGTATTTTAATCCAGTATTATACTCCTGTTTCAAGGATAATCCCATAGGTAAACTTTTTTTTTTGTTCTCATATCGATGATGATGATCTTGATGGCACTTTGGGAAATTTCTTATTTTTGAATACATACCGGCTCCAAAGAGGGCGACAAAAACAATCATGAACTTCTTCATTTTGTTGTTGTTGTGTGTTGGGATAAAACAAATAAAATTAATAACAGTTGGAGCAGAAGAAGCAAATTAAAAGGCTCTTTCGACTACAAAACGTTTAGACCGACTGTGTGTGGTTGGAGGTCTTACATTCGCTTTTTATACCAGGCCAAGAGGTGTAAAATGGTGTTGTGTGCCTCAAAAATTTTGCCGTTTTATTTTCAGGTTTTCTTATATTTTTTTTCCTCCAACCAACTTCTTTTTGGTCTTGTGGCGGGGGTAGACGATAACTACTTAGTTGTATTTTTTTTTCCTCCTTAATACCAAGATATGTATGAAGGTAGGTTGTACGTGCTGTATTTTTATTTTCTTTCGATTTGTCGCTCGTCGTCGAAGTACAGTGTATGTGGCTACACCTCTCTCTTTGTGTGTCGTGCATTTCATATTCCTCATTATTCTTTGGCGACGACCGACCGACGGTCGGTGGATGTAGTTGTATCTACTAGGTACTTGTTGCTTTCCTTCAGACTGATCGTTAGAAGACCACAAGTCAATCGGCACTGGTATTATCAAATCAAGTCACAGATACACCGATACTGTTAAGAAGAGGAAAAAAATCGGCCAAACTTTAGTGGTAAATGCACGCGACTCAGGTATAGGTTGTGGCTGCCTATTATAATACTAATTTTAATCACAATCCAGTTATGTGATTTTATTGTCGTTCCTGATAAATATTTATTTAATAAAACAAACCCAGGCAGTAATTATAGTAAGAGTGTCGAACGGATGGCAGTTGTACCTACTACAGTAGTAGATTATTGATTGTGGTAACGCCACGGATATTTGGAATTGCTTTTCCAATGAATTTCAATCTTTACTGTGGTATGTGGCATTGTATCTGGCTGTGGGTGCAACCGCAATCCTATAGCACTGTGGGGGGTGTGTGAGAGCTCGAACCAACACGAAGAAAAAACAGAAAACGTTTTATTTCCAACGGTTTAGCCCGTGCCAAAAAGATTTTATGCAATTTGGTAGCGGGTTTAACATATAAGTCGTGGGTTAAAAACTTCATGTTGTGCAGTCGGATTTCGGATACCCAACCGTATGTGTGGTGGATTCATCTTCTTTTAATCGCACTCGAGCGAGTTGCGGTATGGTACAGTTTTGCTTTTGTGGTTTTTTGAAATTTTCCCACCGGTTTTATCATTTATGTCTTTTGGGCGGTTGTGTAATGATGCAGCTTTGTGGGTGGTTTGAAGAATTTATGCGCGAATGCAATCTTTAAGGTGGTTATATTCTGGGTGTGACGTTGTCTTGCAATGTGGCATTAACTTTATAGGTTTTAACATAATTTGAAATAGATATCGGGTCTTAAGCGACTGCAAATAAAATTGAAATTTTGACATATAAGCCAGGCACCGAAAATCATTTTTAGGCTCTGGAATACTTACTGAAGGAGTATCGCAAAGATGATTGGTAATTACAACATATTTGCGTAGGAACTCAATAGATTTCGGCGGGTATAAGAAACCATTTGGAAGTTTTTTTTTTGCGGAAATAATTGGCGGCTTGGTGGAGACTTGGTATCGACGTCATATTCATAAACGAATTTTGTACGAAAGACAGAAATTTACAAAAACAGACATGGTAAATTGGTATCACAAGAGCAGAGCTTGGACAGAAATGATATTGGTTTCCGTTAGGGGTCGAACTATTGTATTTTAGTTTTGACAAAAAAGACATATGCAGACAGCTGATGTTTCTGGTTTAAGCGGCATTAATAGACACAATAAGTGCCGAGGTGCAATGGTGTGTTGACACAACTCCGCGAGAGCCTGACAAAACCTCTGAGACAGACAAACTCTTAAGTCGGCGGTATTAGATATCGACAAAAAAATGTTGGTCCCTGCCATGTGTGTAAGCATACTGGAAGCGCACTCATCATAAATGGTGCAGAGAGGTCAGGTGATGGCTCTTCTACACTGCAAGTGCCAACTTGTGTCTTACTAGACAATGTAAACGGACCCTTGATCGAATCAGCCCACTTTCGTTTAGTGTTGAATCTGGTGCTCGTCTGGTTAGGTCAGCTCTTATCTAATTACAACCAATAACCCAGCTTTACCACTTAGCTTGGAATCCCAAATATCTCTTTCTTTATAGGCTTCAGTTCTGACAGTTTGACTAAGCCAACATCGCTATACATTTCTAGAGTTCGTTGTCAAAATGACTTTTTAGCAATACAGCCACAATTCCACAGTCCTAAAATATTCTGTCACTCGCAAAATTGCTCATCATAATAATATTGTAGCACTATTCAACATGGGTACACCTACACCCAGCAGAGTAAAAACGGTGCCGTGAAATAACGCCGTGTGAAATAGAAATAGGTACCGTAAAAACACTATTGTCGTTCTTCGACGACATCAGTGATCCTCTGTTATTTCAACCCCAAAGACTCACAAACACACTTAACTTCATTGGACTTTTCTATTAGTTGGCTTTAAAGCTCTTAAATTGCGCTGAATTTATTTTATAAATCGGAGATTTCTTTTAAATTTGTATAAAAACTTTGAAAAAAGGGTTCAGGACTCTACAGTGCCTTTCGAAAAAATTTGGTGCAATTCTTGGAATTTACGGGCCAACTATGTTTTTTGCGCAGGAAGCAAAGTGTCATTCAAATATAGCATAAAAGTTGATGTTAATGAAGAGGATATCAACGCCCCGGCCCATAAATTCTTCGAATCCACACCGCAAGGACGGCGCAGTAGAGGAGCACCTAGACTCAGGTGGCGCACGCAAGTGTAAGGAAACCAACTTCACGTGCGAAGCTAGACAGAGCTGGCTGGCGAAGCTTGTTGGCTGAGGCCCAGGTCCACCCCGGACTGTATCGCCACCTTAAGTAAGTAAGTAAGTATTTAAATAGGAGGTGCATTTAGCTCACGATAGCAAAAAACCGAAGTAATTTAAGTGAAAAAAATGGGAAAAATCAGTTTGGAGTGTAAAGCTAATATTTTGATGTGTTTGTTTATTAACCAATGTTTATTAATAAACCGTGGCATGGATTCTATAAAATTACTGGAAGACGGGAACTACCTGCAGAAAGAAAGCCTCAGGACGGCCAAAAAAGACGATCCCAAGATCCCAATGGAGGATCTTAAAAATGATATGCATCGAGCAACAGGAAATATAATTTCGTTAAGCGCAGTGAGGGAAAGGCTCGCGAAAGCTGGACTTACAGCACTGAAGCCAGTACAGTAGCCGGATTTTTCCATAAGAGTTGGAGAAAAACGATTGTTCTGGGCTCAGGAGCATCTTAATTGGTCTCAAGTCATGTGCAATATAATGTTATCTTTTCCGACGAATCAAAGTTTAAGCTACATGTTGAAGATGGGAAGGTTCTTGCGCGAAAAGATCCAAACTGAATGCATCTTACGGGTTCCCCCAAAAGTGAAGGTGTGAAAGTCTGGGGATGCTTCTCTGAAGACGAAAAATGTAGAATGGTCTCATGAAAATGGTATTTGGAAATCATGTTTTTAAAGATAAAGGGTCCGCCATCTAACGTTTTTTTTTTCAACTAGTGCTTATTTCGTGAATGGTAACACTTAGCTCATGTCTGATTAGAAAATAAGTTTTATCCCTCTGCTGAACGAATATGGTTGTGTATAAGCTCGAACAACTCTGGGAAATATTGCGGCATTACTTTGAAAATCATGGTATCAATCGACTTAGGGAAGATGCCGATTTTGCCAAAAAAAAAAACATCTTTTTAGATGAAGCTCATTTTGATCTGGCGGGTATTTTGTATACACCCAAAACGAGTCATTGTTTCGTGCGGATTTTGGTCCAGAGGCATAATTGGGCAATTTTTCTTTGAAAATGAGCAAGGAGTGACCGTTACAGTCAATGGCGATCGTTACCGGGCCATGTTTAACGAATTTTTGCTCGTTCACAAAAGTTGAAGAGGAGGATATTGACAACATTTGGTATTAGGACGGCACTACGTGCCACACAGCCGAAGCTACACTCGATGTTTTGCGCCCTGTTTTTGAAAATCGCATTATCAGCCGCAGAGCTGATGTCGTTTGGCCACCTCGGAGCTGCGATTTGACCCCGTTGGACTATTATTTGTGAGGTGCCGTAAAAGATAAGTTCTACGCTGACAAGCCAGACAATTGACCGCTTTAAAGGACAATATCCGTGAAGCCATTGGTGAAATAAAGCTGCACACAATCGATAATGTGCTTAAGAATTGGACCGGTCGTGTAGGCTACTGCATGGCCAGCTGAGGCAGCCATTTGAATGAAATTATTTTCCATTATTAACCGGAAGGATTGTACTTTCAAATAAAAAAAGAAATTTGAGAAAATATTCAGTAGTTTTTGTTATAGAATTTAAAAAAAAAAATTTATTTGTCGGACCCCTATAACACTGTAAAAGTGGGCATATCAATGGAGTGTCCGGTTCAATTTTCGTCCTGTTCAATATTTTTAGTCGGAATTTTAAACACATCACAACACAAAAAATTTTGTGTCTTTGAGTTCCTTTGTTGTTTAGCTTGGTCAAAAGGTCTTTTGAAATAAAATTGAAGCCACACATTGTCCCACATTGAAGTTAATAGTAGGCATGGCGGATTTACTCAATTTTAACACATTGTCTGTGCAACATAAAAATCATGCGGTTCTCCAAGTTTCAGATATTTTAAGCTTGATTTTGAAGACCTTAATCATTCACACATACGGACACATGCCGACCGTAAAAAGGTTGGGTAAAGTTGGTCCTTCCCTGTTTTTCGATCATTCGCCATAAACTCTAAAAATCCAGGTGCAACCTTCAAACCCGCTCCCCGAGAGGTCCTCGACCTGGAAGCATCTGTATGGGAATTCTGCCGGCTGGCATGCGAACACCATATCCAAATGATCGAAGTGGTTGATCATTACACTTGGAGAAGCAGCTGTTAACTTTATCCTTCAAGCTTGATGACCAGAGATGAGGTTTGAAAAAAAGCTCAACAAAACACCGAGATTTTAGGTGTTTTCACTCAAACCTCAGTTTTGCAGCTTATCTTACACCATCTTGTCCAAGCCTACAAGGTTACTCAGTATCACCCCTCCAATTGGCCTGATGGCCAATCCTTTTCTCCTACAAGTTCGGTGCTTGACTAGCCTTACAACGTAAGAGCGCGTCTAATGCAGATTGTATGACTCATCGGCCAGTGGTGTGACTCAGTGGTATGACACAATGGTCATCAGGTATGATATAACTTAAATGGCAAAAGTCTAGGAGTCTCAAGAGTTGTCTCAAGATGACAAGATGAGCAGCTTTCTGCTTTGCGTTAGGATCGAGGTTAAAGTCGGCTAAGTATAAGCCTGGCAGAAAGCGCTGGGCCGCGATCTCAACTCCAAACATCGCATCAGGTAGAAAAAGCATCGAATAAGTGCTGATCCTGGTAAGAAGTGGAACTCTTTGCTATTGGTCCTTAGGCGTATCAGCTTAAGCTTACTGCCTAAGCTTGCCAGTTTTAGGCAGTATACGATCAAGCTCATATTTGACCCTTTTAAGGCTTTTTAGAATGATATTTCTTTATTTTTATGCAATAAAATTGTGCATATCCAGTCAATAAAGCACAAGAAATTGTTTAAGTGTTCTACATGAGAGAGAAACAGTACCAGAAAGAAGATAAAACAAATCGACCGAGGGGAACTCCCACCGCCTAGTATTAACGAACTAAGCTAAGTTATTAAAAGTCTTAAGAACCACAAGGCTGAACTGATTCTAAAAGCTTATCTATAGGAGCCTGTTTTGCTCTTCCACCTGTTTGCTCCTCCATCTTAGCGACCTTCCAATCGTGAGTCGGAAGTGTGAGATTGAAAAGTCTTATGACTTCAAGGATCTCTTGTGCGGAGGGAGGGGGGTTCGATAGGGATCCAAGTGCGCGTTTTCGGCCTGCTAGGGATTTTCCTTAGCGACGACCTCGAGCTTCGCACCAGGGAAAACCTCTCCTGAACTGTTTATCGCGAGCTTGTAAAGGTCACAAGATCTCATATCCTCGCACGCGATAAGTTTTACATGGCCTTGATGACAACCGCCATCGAAGGTAATCGGAGGTGGTCCAGGGTGTTCCCGTATGAACATCAAACAGTTGCTAGAAAGCTTCAATTTGACCATGTTCCACCTTTCGGGAATGATTGATCCGTCCAATCACGTCTTAGGGGCGGTGATGGTATTCTTCACCTTAAGACGCTTAGATTCTCCGACCTCTGTCACTTATAAGCGTCACTTTGCGACAATATTTTCTCTGCCCATTTGTTGTTCGGTCCGTCTCGAGAATACCTCCAAAGACTTTCAGAGTTCGGGTAGCTTCCCGCACGTTCTTTTAGAACTCTCTTACTGGAGCCCGTGGCAGCGATCTTCGAGACGTCCTGAGGGCATAGATTTTGCCTTTGGGGAATATTCTGGAGACGGACCGAAGCATCAACAACAGCGATCTCCGCCGGTGTTCGGTCCGTCTCCAGAATATCTCCAAAGACTTTCAGGTTTCGGGTAGCTTCCCGCACGTTCTTTTAGAACTCTCTTGCTGGAGCCCGTGGCAGCGATCTTCGAGACGTTCTGGGTGCATAGGTATTGCCTTTGGGGAACGTAGAGCTCGTGTTGGAGCTGCTAGAAGTGGAGGGGCCATTAAGTGCCAAAATCCCACCACTATACCAGAAGCTGAAGTTCCTGCTTCGTTATCACGTACGACCTCAACGGACGTCTTTCTGTGTACAATATAATTCTAAAACTTTTATTAATCCATGTAATGAATTCCCAATATCTTTCATCAGACAAGCTGTCAGAAAAGTGCCATTTTTCGCAACAGATAAAATTTTAACGAACCATAACTTTGTTGCAGATAGAAAGGTTGCATTTGACAATATGACTGGTAGTGTCACGCATGCATAAATACTTTTTGTCATTATTTCATAAATCTATTGAGGGTAAAACAAGTTATTACAAAAATGTATGATCTGATCAGACTTTCTAAAAACTTCTAAAAGGTGACTGGGCAAAGCTTACACATGAACCAGTTTTTGTTTTGCTGCTCGTTCAATGATTTCATTCTAAGAACTCTTAAATACGTGATGTAAACATTTTATGAGCTTGTAAAGCATAAGCTTAAATGCCTTACCGTGTATGTAAAAAGTTTAAATAGCCGAGGCGAATGCCTGAGAGTAAGATCAGATACTTTTGAGCCAGCAGACAGCATGTGAATCACCATAATTCTGAGTCAGTCAATTGGATCTTATGGTGCCAAATATACGTAATAAGAGGTTAACAAAAAAGGTGTACGAGAAATAAATTTAGGTTAGGATAAATTGGTTTAAAAGAGAGCTTGTCTTATGCATATAGTTAGCTTATATCACTCTCACTTCATCATGACTCGAGATAACCATGCCCGTCGAGTCGTAGTCATGGATTAGGTCATTCTAGGTGCTCGAAAAGAAATTTTTTTAATATGAAACCGATGCACACTGCATACCAGGTCCGAAAATTTCCTTTTTGCAGTCAAAGATCTATGTAAAACCACGTTAGATTCTATTTTCAGAATTCACTAGGGCTGATGTATTCACAATATCCAACAGATTCGGGTAAGCCAGGGCCGAGCCTCTCAAAATAAAAAACATACCTACGATGGTTTAGGACAGGTTTCTATTATCTAAATTTGTAGCTTAATTTTTTTTGGCGACTGTCAATATGTTGACAGAATTTGCATTATGCAAGTGTATTCTCGGAAGGTCTATGAACTTTAATCAAAATATTTTTCCAAAAGTCTTTAAACCTTAGGAGGCGTGGCAGCATTTTGAAGATTTGATGGATCCCTCATTACAAATTTATAAACGTGTTTTAGCAAAAACTGTAGCAGTCAGTCTCAAACATGTATTGAAAATTGTGAAGCTTTAAACTTGACTCTACCAAATCATCACTAATTTTTCGATATGGTTGAGCCTGAGTGTGAAGAGGAAGATCGGGCATCAGCTTACATGTTTTGAGGTATAAAAGGAAATTGCCAGTTTCTTTAGCATCTTGGGCCATTAAAATTTAAATACAGCTTTCGAAAAATTACCCCAACCGAACTTTTTGTCTAGACCCCTTTATAGCCTCTTGTTTATTTTTTTTTAAATTCTTTCGAGGAAATTCCTACCTTTATGCTAATTTGTGGACTGCTGAAAAACTTGCTATCCTAGACACGTCTACACAGCTCGACTACCGTTTAAACTCAAGTTAATCAAGATCAATAGTTTTCTCTTAATTTCGTTTGTGGTCAAACATCTTTCATGCTAGGCCAAATCGTGCCACCAAGATATGTTAACACCCAGATCGAGTTAATCAAGGAAGTAATAGGCAGCATTCATGTTTGCCCAAATCAGATCACCACAGCACGTAATGAATCGGCATAAAATCCGTTTGCAGCTGCAGGAAAACAGCTTCCGATAAATGCGAGTAAAGCCAAAACAATGACCCACTGTTGTTAGTCCATATTGTCTCTTAAAACTAGTCTTGGGAGCTCTCGGCGGATTTGAGCCGAGAGACGTAGAAAACAAAAAATTTAACAAAATGCATCTGTATACATAACCAGTACGGTTTGACGGTAAGTTTGAAAGGAAACCAACCAAACTGGAGCAAACACCACTGTATGGGGCTTATGTGCGCGTAGGTACGCATTCGCTTCGTACTGTTACCCAGGCTAGTGTACGTCGTCGCGTCGGTCACCTACATTCCACACAACACCATCATCAACATGCATCAGCTGCGGAGGGGGCGAACTAAAAAACGCAACACAATCCGACAAGGTAGAGGTGGGTTGTCTTGCAGCACCACTCCTGTCTTGGTTCTCCACATCAACCGCCATAGCTGGAGCGTATAGCTATGTAAGCTTTTATGCTAAACGCCTTTGAGGCGGTGCTGAATGCTCATGCAATGCTCTTCCTGCATACCGAAACCTTGAATCACTTAAATGCACTTTGAACGCCTCAAGACGCACCATGGCCCAACTAACTGAGTGAGCATTGCACTCGCAACGAGCACAGTTCTGCTGGCGTTGTTAACGTCAACAATTACTGGTCGTTGATTAAATCACCATCAGTGGAACAACAAGCCAAGCAAAAAGCGGTCTACGGCAGGCCGGTTGACCATGTTGCATAGACTCGACAGAAATCGTACACTGTATCTCGTGGCAACTGTCGTATCTATTTACATGTCGATCAGGGCAACACTAAGCGCTAAAAGAATTCGCCTCTATTTGTGCCGGGACTTGGGACTTTCTCCTTCAATGGTGTCTCTCCCAGACCGGCCGCGCTGACGACCGACCATCATGGTTGATGCCTGTACTCAAAGTCTGCAAAGCATATTTTTAGACAATTATGAAGAATGTTGGCTGCATTGTGTCAGTACTAGATCTGACGACACGACTCTGTGGTACTGAAATGAAAAGGAAATTGGCGACAACGTGTTTTCAAGGTACCGCAGTATAGTCAGAACGAGTACACATGATTTTGCTGGGTGTACTTGGTAGAAGTTCTGGTTTTTTGCGGTCCACTGAGACCTCTAGAGAGTGACTGATTGAAGCGGTGGTGGAGCTGGCAGCGAACGTAAATCAAACGGGGAGACAACTTTTTGTTTTAGTGTGGCAAGCGCTCCCTATAGCGCGGAACCTTCACTGAAACAAGCGCCTTTTTTCGGTGGTAGGCAAAGGCAAACCCTACTCTACCACAACCGACCTATGAGTAAGCGACCACACAAACTAGTTTTCGAGCTTCACAAAGGAGCACAGTACACGGCGCGGTAATGACAGAGTATGGAGGTGAATTAGTGCAATTCTGCGAAAAGTGGAATGTCCGTTGACTTATTTCAACATAGGCATTTGTTACAAATACCCGATAGGACCCGTGCACCCAGAGAGCACTTTAAGGAGTAGCCGCACCATTGGCCGCGTCCATTCATGTTTTGTTGTATCTTGATCTAGGTCATCGGATGTAATAATAATGAGCTGGAGTAGGTGAGATTGGTTTGGATGAAAGTGAAACTTACAATAAATGACACTTACTCCAGGTTTTGTTTGCGTAGATCGAAATGGTGCTCTTGTTCGGCGTAGTGTCAAATGTGAAATGGGTACTCATATATGGAGTACCTATTGTATACCTACGTTATTGGTTTTCTGCTGGTTTCAAAGAGCCGCTAATAAAGTTAGCTGGCACAATTAGTCATCGATTGATACCTAGGATTGAAGATAAATAACTTTTATAGGTTATGGACAATAGAAAATGTTGACTCATGGTCAATGAAAGTTCTCTTCAAAAACAATAGGAAATGCATTCTGGGATGGATTTCTAGTTTTACTGTCAAGCTCCGAATTGTGTCATAAATCTTGGTTGTTAAATTTCAGTTTCTATTAACTTCAATTTTATTTAGAATTTCTCAGTTAAGAATCTAGCCCCCTGACGTCGTGCAAAAATATTGCCAGAACAATTAAATCTTAGGCTAGTTTAAAGCGGCTATCAGTTTGAATAGTTGGCAAATTCTTACATTGTAGTCTCGATACATTTTGCAATGAGGGGCTTATGAGTTTCCCTTGTATAGGTGTTCTTATTAAATCCAATTTATATTAAGTTAAAAAAAAAAACCTTTTAGACAGACACGAACAGTAGATCAGTGCCCTTGAAGAGCAAATATGAATGCTCCAGAAGACAAATTTCGTCACTGGAACACTTAAACATGATGCCAGCATTAGCAATAGATCAGAAAGAGGCTCATATGGCTTTTTTTAAGACTGCCAGATCATTCCAAAATAAAAAGTGCTCCTAAGGGCCGGTTTTTCAGTGCGAGACCATCCGACTTTCCGAGTTAAACTGAGATTAACCCCAGAAATGAGTTTTTCAGTGAACTAAGATCTGGGGTTAATCTCGGCTTAGCTCACCAAATTTGGTGAGCTAATCTCGCATCATTTTCGGAGAACAGTATGAAATTCTTTGAATGTTTTTTCTGCGTGGAATGTCAGTTGACTTGCGCGTTGCTGTTAGACATTTGACAATAATTCAAACTTCTTTTCCTGTGTTTTTCTATGTGAAGTGAGAGATAGAAGAGTCAATAATTTCGAGAGTCGAAGATTTTGACAACTTTGTTGAGGGAGTTAACTCTGCACTGAAAAACAACTCGCTGAGTTAACTCCAGGTTCGTTTTGTTAAGGGATTAACAGATCTTGGTTTAAGCTGGGCTTAACTCAGCACTAAAACCGGCCCTAAAGAGACTGCCGGCGATGCGTGCCGTGCATATGGGGTTCGAATCCCGACCGGGGCATGAGAGACCTTTCAATTTGCGTTCGATATCGGCAAAAAATTGTAGGTCCCTTTCAGGTGCGTAAAAACACCTGTAACGCGCATAGCATGCATGATTGTAAAAGAGGTCAGGCGATGGCTCTACTGAGCTACAAGTTTACTGTTTGGTTGCCATTATACCTTTGTTGAATAATAAGTCGTGTCCGATTCAGAAACGGTCCTACAACACTACTACTCTTCCACACAATATGGAGAATAATGGTAGAAACACAACCGTTTATGTAGAGCTCTACTGTGGCATTCGTTGTCGGGAAGTTTAAAAAACACCCAACAAAACCTTAAACGGTTGTTACTAGAAAAATCATAGCTGAGCTTTACAAACAGATGTGACCTGTTTTCAGAAACACTATAAAAAGTATTTTTATTTAATGTCCCTTAGATATTTATTTAATAAACCAAGTCATGCCAGTTGAACTGCAACAAACTGCACTGCAAGCTCTCTTATATAGCGTGCCTTGCTAAGGATGTTCATGCGATAAAGTTCCTTTAGTTGAAAAAGCATTCTCCAAGGATTTATTGCACTTTTCAACACACCTTTGACATCTATGTGAAACCAGCTAAAAACAGAATTGACCGGACTTCACAATTTTTCACAGCTAAGTTTCAAACAATAAATTTCACACTTCCCATATTAAAAAAGCAATAAGCCTCAAGGTAGTTCCGCAACATTCAACCTCTGCATATAATAACTCCTCATCGGATTAGTGTCATCAAAGTAAGATGCACATCAACATCCGATAGATCATTATCTGACAGATCGATTGACTTATCAAAGTTATTCAATCGATTTAGACTAAATAATCTTTCGAATTCACATTACACAAGAAAATCTTGCATAAAATTAAAATTTCTCAAAGCCATAGACAACGGGACGGGCAAGTAGGCAAGGCAACGCAGGTATATGGGTATATCGATTGGGGGTCTAAAAACATAATCACGATTACCACACGTGGATTAATAAAGTTAGTCGTAGGTAGGTATGTATTGTTTCTCCGGCCAACAGCGGTGACATAACAATGTACGCGTATACCGACTCCCAAAGTATCTGCATAATTCAATCAACAAAACGAGAAAAAATTCACTCTCATCGATTGGCACCCAAATGGAATTCGATTTCAAAAACGCAGAAAGAAGACAAAAAAAAGCAAGAAAGACTCCGCATCAGCATCAAGGTGTATAAGCGATCTGATAAGAGGCCTAATTGAATTCATCAACAACAATAGCGCTGCCGGCAACGGATTGTATTCCTCTCGTTCACAGGAAGAAGATGAAAATTTGAATTAAATTTGGAGCACACTGGGGTATATCGACTTTGACTGATGATGACGGAGTAATGGAATGCTGATGGGGCATTTTTTTTTCCTAATTACCCTACTTAGACTGTCGTTCGATTTACAAGAAAAATACCTTATGCAACCACCTTGAAGTCCTTGAAATTTATAAGACGTCATTTTATTGCGCCGAATGCTGTACTGAATTCGCCATCACCAATCGTCTGGTAAGTGACAGGTAGTTGGGCACCTCCAGCGGGTTCATTGGTCTTGTATTTGTGCGGTGTGGCTCTTGACATAACTGCGAGATGAGCTGCCAACGATCGATGGTTATGTCAGACGCACGCATTTTGTTTCTCAAAATGTTATGACAGTTTATGTTAATTCGCAGATGAGTGCTATTAAATAATATTTTTTCACTTCACCTGCCTGAGGTGCCTTCGATGGATGAGTCTCACTGGGTAGGCACATACCGACCGCTTTGTTGAGGGTGTGCAATATACACCAGCGAATAATGTCAATAGTTTGTCTGTCGTTAAACTAACAATCATAAAGTTCATCACAGTCGGTGGTTACTTAAGACGTCATTATGTGTATTTGACGTTTCCTCGAATCTCTGAGATTCTGGTAAATTTTTGGAAAGTAGGCATGTGACAGACGACAATGGGATGTGAAATTGCGGATTAGGCCCACCTCTGCGTCGTCGGGTCGTTTTTAATTGCAAATTAATTGCCCTTTACATTGTTTGACTAATGCTGGCAGCTGTCACGTTGGAAAATCTGATAGACAATGGGAATTGGGTTGCAATACACAATAGTGTGTGTGTAGATTTTGGCAAAACGTCAGCCAGATTGATGAATTGACTGGCTCGGGGAATATGAGATTTTAATGGATGTGCCCATTACGAGTGCGTTATGCAGTTTTGTTTGAGAAGCCAGCTTACCTTCAATTTAGTTTTGAATGAGATTTCGGAAGTCGGTATAGGTAGAGACATGCAGACTAAGACACAAATGTAAAACAGGTTTGTTCTAAAAATTTGTTTTTGCTTCCTTAGACTCGTCGGAGCGATATCAGACAGGTTCTGTCTAGATGTTATTAGAATAAGGCAACATAGTGGCATCCGAACAGACTCAAAAATCTGTAAGTAATGCGTGAACCGTGATCGAATGATCTTTCTAGATGGGATGTAAGAGTGAGCGATTGAATGTACCTAGTTAAGTCTACGAAAGTTCCTGGACTTTGATTAGTTTCTAGTAGGTGAAAATTGTATGGTTACATCACCTGATGTGAAATCTAGAGCTTCTGTGCCCTTTTTCCAATTGTACGTAAGGGCTTAGGAAAACCCTTATAGTGAATTAATATTGAGCTCAGTAATCAAAAGAGAGGTAGGAGGTACTGGTCCTTTTTGGTTATGAGCTGTTGAGGACTATAATCACGAGGACAAGCCACTCGCGGAGACCCATTTCACATTCGTGAACTTGTGCCTTGGATGGAGCTCCAATAGAAGGCAGAACGTATATAATTACACTCGGGAGAGTTTATGAGCATTGCTTTTTGCCTTAAAACTTCAGCCTAACTTATTCGGCTCATTCATTGTCGTTCCAGTGTACGGTTTTCTTTCAACATGCAAGTCACTGTTACGCATGCTACTTCCCAAGATTCCTGTATAGCAATCTTATAGGAAAACTTAACCGCAGAGTATATAATGTACTCTGGGGTTAAGTTTTCACCGAGTCAGCGGGTTTGCGGTCTTCGAGATATTGTTCAAAGTGAAACATTATGTGTTCCGAGTCTTTAACTGCTTCTGTGCACGTTGGACAGTAAGGGTGCCTGTCATCGTGCATAATTTCTCATAATAGTGGCCCTTACGGAACCTTAGTGGATGCCTAGGCTTCAGGAAGTTCAACACTTTTTTGGCGGTGAGTATTTGCAGAATCTTGCTCCAGTTTTCGCTGTTAAAAGCGATCTAAACATCCAGCGTGGTGATTGCACATTACTCCCCCTTTTCCATCGACTTCATTTTATGGCCTTTTTCGCTGTGTTTTTGACATCGTGCGTCGATGGCGTCGATCGTAAAACTTATCTTGCGGAATCTATCCTGATGATACGCGAGATCCTGATACTTCGTCGATCGCACTCTCCAGTCTATAAATTTTTATGCTCTCTAGTGCTTAACCCACTGTCACTGTGGCCAGCATGTAAAAAGCCTTATACCACGAAGGATCCTGCGGCGGTTAGTTGCCTTTTGAAAAGAGAACAAGTCTTCGCTTCTTCCATTGTTTTGGGAAAACTCTATCTTTAAAGAACGCACAAATGTGTGGGTTCCTTTTCATTGTTAATTTGGATGCAATATTGATGGAGATTCCGTAAGGTGCATCATCTATATAAGGTGCTTTAGTCTCCTTGATGTTTCTGCAGACTTGTGGAACTTCTTCTGCCATTACTGGGGGTAGTGGTCGTGTTTCTTAACTCGGTGTGTCCCTCTTTAGGCTCTTGCTGTGGCAGAAGTGCTGCGACAATGCGACAAAACCACAGCGGCCGCGGGCAGAGTTTTTTTTTCATACCTTTTGAGTTCATCTATAACCACTCTAATAGCTCGTCGAAGCTTCTCTTCTTACTGTCATCGATAGCTTTTTGAGTTCGGGCGATTCCAGATCTTTCATGGGAGCCCTCGAGAGAGGGCTTTGCTACTCAATTGCCTTCTTAGCCCAAAGAAACAGCGATTGGCAAGAGTTATATTTCGTTTGATTTCAGCGCTGGTGTAGCGGACAGCGGAACCCAGGTAGACAAAGTCCCTAACTACCTCAAAGTTATAGCTGCCGATGGTGATGTTTTGTCCAAGACGTTGGTGTTAGGTGTCTTTTCTTGATGACAGCATATACTTGGTTTTGCCCTCGTTGGCTGCTAAACCCATATTCGCCGCTTTCGTCCCAATACTCACGAAGCCTTCACTGACATCACGCTTTGTTCTTCCGATTATGTCAATGTCGTCTGCGTATGCGAGTAGTTGAACGGACTTTAGAAAGATTGTACCTCTGGTGTTGGCGCGGGGGTTTTGCACGATTTTCTCAAGTATGATGTTAAAGCAGTCGCATTGCAGCACGTGGCCTTGTCTAAAATCTTTTTTGACATCAAAGAGTTCGGTGAGGTCGTTTTTGACCTTGATGGAACAGGGTGAATTTTCCATCGTCATCCTACAAAAACTGACGAGTTTGGTAGAGATGTCAAAACTTAACATTGCGCTATATAGCTCGTCTCTATAGATGCTGTCATACGCGGCCTTGATACCGATGAAAAAGTGGTGTGTATCGATTCGGAATTCCTGGGTTTTCTCCAAGATCTGCCGCAGTGTGAATAATTGATCGATGGTGGACTTTCCTGGCCTAAAGCCACACTGATATGTGCCTATCAGATTCTTGCAAACGGCTGCTGGCGATGTTAAGAAGACTGATGCCTCTGTAGTTGGCACTACTCAGAGTGTCTGCTTTCCTCAGGATCGGGCAATAAATGCTGAGGTTCCATCCGCCGGGCATGCTTTCTTCCGACCATATCTTGCAGATGAGGTGGTGCATGCTCCTAACCAGCTCATCGCCAGCGGATTTAAAAAGTTTGACTGTTAGGCCATCTGCTCCGGCTGCTTCGTTGCACTTGAGTTAAGACACAGTTACTTTCACCTCCTGCAGGTTTATATACTTCGTCGGTAACGTCTTCGCTCGGGTTGAATGGTTCGTTCTGTCTGACAGCGGTATTTGGTTCGTCTTCGCCGTTATACAGTCTGCAGAAGTGGTCTTTCCAAATCCTCAGCACCGACTGCGATTCTACAACGGTGTTTCCTTGATGGTCGTTACAGGCTTCAGTTCGAAGTTTATACTCTTGGCAAGACCTTTTGATCTTCTGGTAAAACTTTCTAGCCTCATTCCTGTTGTAACATCTCTCTATCTTTTCATTCGCGCGCTTCTCGTGCTCTCTTCTTTTACTTTGGAGAAGCCTCTCCTCCTCTGTTCGTAGAGCTTGCGAGCAGTTCTGTGCAGAGTATGCTTCCTGTTTAGCTGCATGTGCTCGCCGGCATTCATCGTCAAACCAGGGTTTCGTCGTGGTGGCCGTGTTAAACCCAGCTTTTCAGAGGCGGCGTCTCTGATGGCATTTTGGCAATGTTGCCACTGGCTATCATTATTTATTAGCCATAGGACTTACTAGAAGGTTTTGAGAGACTCTATTGGAGAAGGACCAGGCGATCTCTTGCGATTGAAGTCGCCTGACGTCTCCTCACAGTATTTCCATTACTTTGCGTTGGTCGGGATATCCGCAGCTGTACCTTACGGCTACAACAAGGAAGTGATCCGAGTCCGTTGGCATTTCGGAAAGTTCGAACATCCATGATACTGGAGGAGTGCCTTGTGTCGATCGCAATGTGGTCAATCTTGTTGACGGTTGATTGATCGGGAGATCTCCATGTCCCTTTGTGGATATTGAGATGCGGGAACTATGTACTAGCTACCACAACGTGTCGCCCCGCAGCAAAGTCGATCAGCCTGGGTCCGTTATCGGAGGTCGTGTCGTGCAGGCTGTGCTTTCCGACTGTACAACCAAAGATGCCCTCCCTTCCTAACTTGGTATTTAAATCACCTAGGACAATCTTTATGTCGCAACTGCACGTGGTCTGCTAAGGGACTTAAAATTTCATGTGCAGACCGTCATTTCCCGTCCTTTGACCACTAACAGAGAGGATACATGTATAAAAATCGACATAAAAGAGTGTTTGAATGTAAACAACAATAATTATACGTTCAGAAATACTTTCTTAAAATTTTTTTTTAAAAACTTCGTTATTTAACATGATGCTTTTGCTCTGTTTTACTTCACAACGATTAATCCTAGCGGAGTGCAACTTGACCATCAGACAGCTGACCCAAGTTTTTTTTTTTTTGGCAACAGCTTACATTTCTGTTTTGACATTTCTCATTTTTGAATCAAGAATATAAGTTCTTGTTTCAAACTTAACAATTTCATTCTTAAACCAACAATAATTAAAACTTGTTGGTTTCACCTTCAACCTAAGAAGATTGTTGGGCCAAAATCTAAAATTCTTGTTATAACTATTCTTTTTTGCAACTAAACGCTGACGAAGTCACCAAACTTAAAATATCTTTCTATCTATCTATCTAGCCTGAAAAATGCTTCTTAGATATACAAATCTCCATATGCAAACCCATGCTAAAGGTACATGTAATAAAAAATCAAAACTTAGACCCAGAGGTTGTTAATGCTTGTCTGGAGACTAAACAGATTTGACCATAGCTTTGCAAGCTGTTAGCAGGCATGCAACAAGGTTTGGATGTTGAGGTAAAGGCCACTCTTCTAGGCCACTATCCAGTTTCGAAGCTTTCTTCTACAATGATCTGAGCGATTTTAACACGACCGATCCAATATATCTTCCACGCCTCATAAGTAGCTCCAAATTGTTCAACGAGTAGGCCTTACATACAAGATCCTCGCGGTACCACAATGAACCTGCATGGGTCCAAGCATTTCGGTTTTATCCCATCTGATAGCCACTTCAACTTACCTAACATATTCACTTCTAATTCGTTAAGGACTTCATCTTCGTCCAAAATGGATGTACTAAAATATTCATTGAATAATGCTAACAAAGAAGGGGGTATCCGTGAACACCCGTGCCTGATGTGTCAGGATAAATACGTGTAGAATTCTGACTACATTTTTGGGTTACGATTTCTATCTTCTTGCATAGTAGACAAACAAGCCGGTACTTCTTTTGATTTTGTTATAGGTAAGCCGTAAGCCTGTTAGCAATAAAAGTCACTTAGGAAATGTTTTGGCACAAATTAAGTTATTTCTTAAGATTTATGTGAGCTCCGTATCGTTCAAATAAGTCATGGCCTTACGAACATAGAACCTATTTCTGATTCTTAACCAGGCCAGCATCATCATGTTTGTATTCAAACAAACAAATCAGTCTACAATGCCATGGTAATCAGGGAATATTAAGCAATATTGGAGTCATCATTAAGTCATCCTTCTCGATGGATCTGACATCATGCCATAAGCTTACGTGCTTCGACTCACGAAACCACAACTCAAGTCCTATACTCCGTAGGACAATACACGTCCGAATCGGCAAACTAAAGCCCCCCTATATCGTATTATTATGCTCGGACAAAAGCCAGCGCCACCTTCCATTGACCCACTGAAACACACTTCTGATTGTTATTCCCATCAGGGCATACCACATGAAAATGTATTGTAAATGTGTTCCATTAACCAATTAATTTGTTTTAAAATTACAAAAGGAAACCACCGACACATTTGGCAACGTTTGGCCAGAGAGCATGAGCCGCCTGAAGTCATCGGGCCTCGCGTCGACGTCGTCGCGTCGTCCAAATATTGCCATTACATCTTTTAAGCGTTAAACATGCTAAGCATATTACATAAGCCAAATTGAGCAGGGGTAAGAAATTAGCGGAAAATCAAAACCAAAATCGATTGCGTTGTGTCGACTATTTAACCTGTTGTTGGCAACGCATATCTGTAACTTTTGTTACGCTTGGCTCTACGATCATCGCGCCGCGCTGGCCGTTGAGTGTTATCCTCACCATAGAGATGCCACACAGAACGAAGAAGCACCATCTCCTACCGACACGGTGATTGTGTTTGATGCCTGAATTGGTAGATGGATGTCGGTGCTGGCAAGGCATTACAGAGATGCGGGCCTTTTGTAGGCCTCTTGTGAAAGCAAATTATTTGTAGTCTAACTCGCCTTGATTGAGATAGATTACCGCAGGTACAGAGATGGCTTGTACAGGCAGTAACTACAGCAATACAAGTGCAGCCATCATCGCTACAGCAGCGGTGACAAATTTTCCATGCCGACTGCACTTGCATGCGACTTGTAGGAGGTCTAACTGTGCCTGTTGTGCCTGGCATGGATGCATCACATCAGTACCCGCAGTTCGAATCGAAATTGAATGGTTCGTGTGGGCTGCCAAGGTACGCGCCGCAGTCATCGTTCTAGCCCATATACAATCGGAGTCATTAGAGTACACCACAGCTGCGTCTGCTGAGCGAGTATATAGTGCATTTCGAAATCTACTTATGATGCTGCAGTGGCTGCACCTGCCATCAGCAACGCATCTTTGTTCCCGTCAACATTAGATGATTGTGTCTACTCATGTCTGCAAGCACTTACTATCTCGATGTGCTTAGTCAGCGGCAGAAAACTCCCTACTTCCTTTTTGCATTTTGAAATATATTTCCAAGAGCCGGTGCATGACTCTTAAGTGGGGCAGGAGTGATAGTGGTTCTTGGAGTATGCTTTCAACAGTATCTGTTCGAAGTCAATGGACTTTGAGAATTAGATTACTGCGCTCTGCACATGGTTTCTGAATGGCTGTATAAGTCGTTGTTTGTTCAAGTACAACATGTTGTATAGCGTCAAAATTGCAGTCAATGTTTGCTTCAACCGAAAGTGTCATTCGGCGTGAGTATTTTCTATTTTATACAGATTAAGGAAAGCCTTGAACCAAGCCTTAGGAATAGCAAGACCATTTTGTCAGAATAACATTAAAATTTCTCCGAAAAATTCAAATACATTCCTTAATTTTGTGGAAATTATTTTATCTTATTCAAGTTTGTAGGCCCAGTCGGATTCATCGACGAAATTTGCAGGTCACAAGATTCTCGAAAAAAAGTGACTTATTATTTTTTACTACAAGAAGTCAAAACAACTCGTAGCTTTACTGTGCAAATAGACTGTCTTTCCATCTCAAGTTAAACAGAAAATGTTTTATGACCTTAAATATAGAAGAAAACTAAAAAGGCAATTATTGAGGTTAATTTATTGCATAAATCAATCATTTTGAACATGACTTAACACTGGAAGAACTATTAGAACAACAATTGCTTAGTCTTGTTGATTCAAAAAGCCAAAGAGACAAAGCAAAAAAGGCCGCAACCTCCACTCATCAGCTTTTAAACTCTATTAATGAATGTTGGCATCCTTAATTGTTCGTCAAAGTTATCACAAGAAAAGCGAAAGGCACAATAGCTTGAGGTTGAGATAAGCTAGAGCCGACTTCTTTTACCATTTTAATTGTGTGTTGAATATTCACATAGCCAGGGTTCTTTTGTCGAATCTGAATCACACTTTTAAACAATTTTTCGGGACTGATATCTATCGCGGAGGGTTTGTCAGTTCCACGCGTAGGTGATAGGCGAGGCCAAGTGAAAATGATCCGAAAATGGGAACCGAACCCAACACTCCCGCTCGGATGTCATAATCAGACAACCCAAACCCTATAGGCCATGCGGCTCCCAAAGTCAAAACAGTTGGCAATCGAAATTTAACAGACCGTTTTTGAATTCGACGTCGAAAGGATAACATGAATTTAAAGGTATAAAAAATTACTATCTTATGACTTACTTACTTACTTACAAAAGGTGGCCCACCCCGGATGCTAGGTGGACCTGGGCCTCAGTCAACAAGCTTCGCCAGCGTATCTCTAGCTAGCCGTCTCCAGTTTAGCACGCGAAGTTGGCTGAGGCCCCTTCCACTTGCGTGCTGCTCAGCTGCGCCATCCCTGTGGGGTGGATTCGAAGATTTTCCGGGCCGGACGGAAAGACGTTGTGTTTTGACTGTTCTGGCTAGGTTGGTGTCGCTGTACAGCCCGTACAGTTTGATGTTATATCTCCTCATCCACTCTCCATCTATGCAGACGGGACCGTAAATCGTACGAAGAATTTTCCTCTCGAAGCAGCCTAAAGTGTTTTCATCCGCCTTTGACAGTGTCCATGCTTCTGCTCCGTAAAGCAGGACTGGGATGATGAGGGTCTTATACATGGGCACTTTAGTTGCTCGAGAGAGAGCTTAGCTACTCAATTGTCTTCTTAGTCCAAAGAAACAGCGATTGGCAAGAGTTATCCTTCGCTGGTGTCATTGGCTGAATTGATAGCGGAACCCTTATCTACCTCAAAGCTACAGCTGTCGATGGTGATGGGAGTCTTTTCTTGATGACAGCATATACTTGGTTTTTCTCTCGTTGACTGCTAAAACCATACTCGCCGCTTCCTTCCCAATACTCAAGAAGGCTTCACTGACATCACGCTTTGTTCTACCGATTATGTCAATGTCGTCTGCGTATGCGAGTAGTTGAACGGACTTTTAAAAGATTGTGCCTCTGGTGTTGGCGCGAGAGTTCTGCACAATTCTCTCAAGTATGATGTTAAAGAAGTCGCATGACAGCGCGTCGCCTTGTCTAAATCCTTAAATCCTTTTTTGGCATCAAAGGGGTCGGTGGGGTCTTTGCCGACCTTGACGGAACAGCGTGAATCTTCCATCGTCATCCTGCACAGACTGACGAGTTTGGCAGGGATGTCAAAACTAGATATTGCGCTATATAGCTCGTCTCTATAGATGCTGTCATACGCGGCCTTGAAATCGATGAAGAGGTGGTGTGTATGGATATGGAATTCCTGGGTTTTCTCCAAGATCTTCCGCAGTGTGAATATTTGATCGATGGTGGACTTTCCTGGCCTAAAGTCACACTGATATGTGCCTATCAGATTGTTGATAAACAGCTTCAGGCGTTCACACAGTATGCGATGTTAAGAAGACTGATGCCTCTGTAGTTGGTACAACTCAGAGGGTTTGCTTTCGTGAGGATCAGGCAAACAATGCTGAGGTTCTATTCGTCGGGCATGCTTTCTTCCGAACATATCTTGCAGATGAGCTGGTGCATGCTCCTAACCAGCTCATCGCCATCTGTTCGGGCTGCTTTGTTGCGCTTGAGCTTAGACACAGCTACTTTCACCTTCTCCAGGTCGGGTGGGCGGTATATTCGTATTCTTCGTCGGTAACGTCTTCGCCCGGGTTGAATGGTTCGTTCTGCCTGACAGCGCTAATTGGTTCGTCCTCGCCGTTATACAGTCTGCAGAAGTGGTCTTTCCAAATTCTCAGTACCGACTGCGATTCTACAACAATGTTCCCTTGATGGTCCTTACAGGCTTCAGCTCGAAGTTTATACACTTGGCAGGACCTTTTGATCCTTTGGTAAAACTTTCTAACCTCATTCCTGTTGTAACATCTCTCTATCTCTTCAACCGCGCTTCTCGTGCTCTCTCTTTTTCCTTCGGAGAAGCCTTTGTTCCTCTCTCCTCCTCTGCTCGTAGAGCTCGCGAGCAGCTCTAGTCCTTCTGTGCAGAGTCGCGGTTGATTGATCGGGAGATCTCCATGTCCCCTTGTGGATATTGAGATGCGGGAACTGTGAACTAGCTACCACAACGTGTCGCCCCGCAGCAAATTCGATCAGCCTGAATCCGTTATCCGTGCAAGCCATGCTTTCCGACTGTACGACCAAAGATGCCCTCCCTTCCTCACGCGGAGGTAAGAGTAGGAGTTGATAGACAGAGGTTGGTTTAGAAAACCTGTGGATCCTTGTATCCTCTTGAGTGCACATGTCTATCCCTTGACCACCCAAGTTTCTAGTTTCTAGCTCAAAATTTAAGGCCTAAAATTTACCGACAGACGGACGGACGGACATGGCTCAGTCGACTTACAATTCGGTCTCGATCATATGCCCTTGAGGCTTTGGGGGCTTATGGTGATTATTTCTCTTTGTTGCAAACTATGAATCAAACTAAATATACCTCTTATCCTATGGGATAAAGTATAAAAAATGGGAGTGGTCACTAAAGACTAAGACCTTTTCTTGATTCTTAGGTATCCAACAACCTTAAAGACATTTAAAAGGCTATGTCAAAAATTAGAGATGCTCGCACATACAGGCCTGTAGTGGGCGTGTCTGTGGGCGGATCTAACTAGTTTTCAAACGTCTAGCTCATTCATCAACCTTCAGCTCTCTAGCTTAAAATTTAAGGCCTAAGAGTTGCTAACATACGGATGGACGGACGGACGGACGGACGGACATATTACAATCGATTCTATGTCCGATTCTTATATATGTTATTTTCTGACGATTTGTGGTTATCTTGTGCTTCTAAAAGGGGCGTGGTTCAACCGCCCTTACTACAAACTATCAATGTTGACATAGATATCCCCAAGAAATGTAAGCCGCAAATGTGTGATTTTTTGGTTCAAATTAAATATTTTCGTGAATTCGACCCCGTAAAGGAAGCGCGGATAAAAAAATTGAAAGAGCTGAATCTAGACCGGAATCTGGCTTACCTAGCTTTTTTTTTCAAATCTTATTCTTTCGTAAATTAGGCTTCAGGCCTGTCAAAACTGCGTTTTTATGGAAACTTCGAGGTTTTTCATCGATTCTGCCTCCAAATATGGGCGTGGAACTAAGTGTTTTCTAAACAAAATATTTTGAACATTTTATTAAATTTTTTTCAATGCATTTGAAAATTTAACCTTAAAATGGAAGCCACGCCCACTAGAGGAGGTTTGCCGTTTAAATTTTTCTTTTTTATGTCTTACAATCATTAAGAAATGTTACATGTCAAATTTAAGCCTAGTCTTACAGTTTTGAAAGCTCTGGTGGTAGTTGCCCATTTAGACCGATTGAGGGCGTGTCTGTGGGTGGATTTAAAAAATTTTATCACTTGTACTGCTTCAGGTAACAAGGAGTCCGTTCACAAAATTTCAGCTCCTTAGCTGAAAATTTAAGCCCTAAAAACGTATGACACGCAAACAGACGGACGGATGGACTCACGGACATGGCATATTCGATTCAGAATTCGGTCTCAATCATTACGCCCTTAAGGTCTTGAGGGTCTACCATTATTATTTCGCGGTGTTACAAACTATGTGACAAACTTAATATACCTCCTATCCTATGGCATGGGATATAAAAAGGCGGAGTTTTAGTCCGAAATGTATGCAATCACCTAGCATAAAGCATTCAACATTTACATTTTCATATCCCGCCCGCTTTTTGGTGGCGTGGCAGTTTCCTTTTTAGGTAGGGTAGGGGATTTTGCAATCGACCGCAGACGGACTCATGTTTCTACGTACCCACTTGTTTTTCTTTATTTTCTGTTCTAAATTCTAAGCGTTAGGTCTTTCACCATCTTAGGTTCATCAATTTGAAATTTTAGTTTTAAAATGCTGAATTCTGAATTTAAATTTCAAAGTTTTCGAAATTTCATTTCATTTTGGTATTGCATTTTTCGTATGTTTTCATTATTCATATTCAATTTTGCCACAGATAGCAAAGATTGTCATTGGTTAGAAGGAGAAAACAAGCTTTAAGTTGTTTGAAAATTTTAGCCTTTGCTTTTACTACTACAACATAGACTTCTAGTTAGGCGCATTTAGATTGCAGGGACTTATTCAATCCAAGGTGCACAACAATGTACAGAGGCCAAGTCTAAATCGATCATAAAACCGCCAGAAGAAAACTAATAAATAAAATTGGCCCACAAGCAGTTACCTGAGGCTTGCCGCTAATTGAGCTGCTGGAATGTGAGTACACATGCATCCTTCAAAACTCTTTTTTTGTTTTCCCTCCAGCGGTGATTAGACATCTGTTTTTATATCCAGGGGTTTTTTTCCTGCTTTTCTTCACAATTGTCATATTGTGACTTTCGCCCGTCAACCAGTGGTGCCAGGTATAATTAGCGAAACATACTGCTTACGCTTTTGTCTAATACAATGCTCTCCACCCCATAGTGCAAAGCTTGAGTCACCACAATGATGCACATTCCGGTGAGGTGTGTAGTGTACTTCCTTCTGCTTCTGAACGTGTGGGCACCAATTAGCCTTGACTTTCTTTAAGAAAATCGAGTTTTCCCCCCACGACACACACACGAGACACGCTGCGCGGTGTGGAGGTGTTGATGATGACTGACAGTTTGATGACTTGTGTTGCATGCACGAAATACCTATACGCGTATACACTGTTGCAGGAGCAATAGTAGTAACAATAATGGTTTTAATAAAAATAAAAATCATATTCAAGCCCGGTGTCTGACTTTAGTTACGTTTGTGATGTGCAGCACACACTCATACTCTATCATTTAACAGCTTTTATTTCGCTGTAAATTTTTTATCGACGCTCCTTTGACACTCACTAGGAGAGAATGATATGGCACTTTAGATGCATGAGCGTTGCAGGATTACGCGGGATTCCTGTTGATTCAGTTGCATCGTGCGGTCGTATAAATATAAGACGTGAGTTGAGAACGCTGATAGGTTTTATTTTACCATTGAAGAAGTCTCGTCTTATTCCAAGGATAAAGATGGAAGATTGAAACAGGTGGGAGAGGAAATGAGGGGTAGGTTTAGGTTAGGTGAGATTAGGTGGATGTCCCCGCCAGGCAGGGACATACTTAGACCAAGGAGGTTCATCCCAAGGACCTAAATGATAACTACGAGTTTTGGTGAGAGAGGTTTAGGCAACCACTGATGCTTTTAACCTGAGCCAAAGAATACCAAAGAATATTGACTAGTTGGGAACTTACCCGTTTCGGTGGGAACCTCTGTAAGCAAGATTGAGAGGACCAGTGAGAGTTCCTGGAGATAAGGTGGTCTCATGACTGTTGGACTCCGGGTGGGAATTTGCCTTGAGGATGGGAGGGGCAGGGGGATTGGTATGGATTAGGATATCCTCGAGGGTGGGAATGTGCAGGGGTAACCAAATTCGGTGTGGACCCTTGCCGCTTGCCGGGGCGTAGCAAGGAGCTGATGGATAACCGTCTTCGGTGTAAACCCGTACTACAGGCAACTCACATTAGAATTGTGTGTGTGTGGAGGGGGGTGGTAGCCGAAGGGGTAACTGAAACGGTATGAACCCGTACCAGTGAGATTCTGTGTGTTGGTGTCTCGTAGGGGTGGAGAGGGCGAGAGCAACCTAAGTGGTATAAGCCCACACCGGTCCAGTCCTGTAGGGAAAGAACCTGGGATATCGTGGGGGGAGGAGGGGAGAATGGCAATTTCTGTAGGAATTCTACTATATCGTTCCCGGGTGGTAAGAGGGATAGCTTAAGTGTTCACCCGCCACGTATTTAACCCACTTAACCGGGGGTAAGGTACCTATTCCTCTTTACTTCGAGTGTAACTAGATCTTTAGATCTTCAATTTATCTATTGCCCTTCAAGTGAGAGTTAACCTCAAGGGTAAAGGACCCTTGTATTATGATTCTTAGTTAAGACGCTGATGAAGAGTAACCCTGGAGGGGGGTAGGGGTAACCGAAGCGGTATGAACCAGTACCAGTGGGGCCGGTATTACCATAAGAGCGGAGAGGTGAAGGCAACCGAAGCGGTATGAGCCCCTATAAGGCCGGTCCTATTCGAAAAAACTTGGGTGTAGTGGGAGCGGGGTAGGTTCGAGTGATGGGGAATATTTGTCGCTTCACTATAGGTACTGTCTCCCCCACATAGAGTTTCCATGTGGTGGAGGTATGGGTTATGTGATTCACAATTAGGCGTTTAGCCAGTTTGACCCGGAGAGAAAGCTCATTATCATCTTTGAATCGAGTCGTACTAGATCGTTTAGATCATCAAAGAAGTATTCCCCTAAGGGTTTTCTTCTTAAGGCCAATAGGGCGATACAGTTATACAGAAGATCAATCGTGGTTTCTTCCTCTTCCTTATCTCTGCAACTTTTGCAGAAACCGTTAAAGGGAGCACCAAATCTTTCACCAGACAGTGGCTTGTGAGGGCTCCATTTATCTTTTGAAGATCCAGCCTAGAGCCTCTCTTTTTTCCCACGATCAAGCGCTGGCCAGATTTGTTTGAAAGAGAGACATGTGTTGATGTTATTTCACCTGTTATTTGCCATTGTGATGGCTTTGATTTGATGACCAGTTGAAACTTTATCGAGTTTCTGGATGCTGCCGGTTCCGTTATATGAGTCGGACTAGCATTAGCACCTTCTCTTGCTACTTCGTCGGCTCTTGCCTGAAGTATACCTGTGGTCACTTTCCGCTTTGCATTCACTTTCCCCAGACGTCAATCAGTGGAGCCAATACAGCTGCACCAACAAAAAAAAGAGACTTATTAATCTTTATCTTTTTAACCATCCCTAAAAAAGAGTCCTTGCGGGGTGATGCGTGAAGAGAATAAAAGTGCCAGAAGAAGCATATGCAAAGATGTTACTGCTCAAGAAGATCGAAGACTCTAACGATCGGAATAAGACAGGAAGTTCTACTTAACGGTCAAGCATCTGGCTGCTAACTTAAGATCCGAAATAGCGAAGGAAACCTAGTCACCGAAGCATAAGTAACAGTTAATGTGTTAAATATCAAGCACTTAATCATATAGAGAGAGTGGATGATGTACAAAAAAGAAGAAACCGTTCCAGAAGATAACGAACATCCAGTCAACCCCAGAGGTAAACTAAGCTAGAAAAAGGCTCAAGAACAACAAGACCACCGGCTCTGATCCGTTCATTGCGGAGCTATTTAAATACACAGGTGGTGTTTTAGTGACTTTCGTGACCATTTTATGAGACAAGTATGGAGGACAGACAGCATAAGCTCCTTATACCCCATCTTCAGGAAAGGCGATCATATGTAGGCATTGCGATCATATGTTAGGTATATGTAGGTAAATCTGACTCCAGTGGTGGTGTGAGTTTATTACAAACCGTGCCGAAGGATGCAAGGCTGGGGTTTAAACTAGCCTCTAACGAGCTCTCTCATGTGCCTAGGCGAAGACCTGCAGATAAACCTTAGCCTTATCCTAGTATGGTAAACTAGGGTAAAAGGCTTCATTGTGAGCGCATACGCAGACGATGTAGCAATCCTGATCCCAGGTAAACTCCCATCAATCCTCAGTGACCGACTCAGCTACGCACTCCGCATTGTTGGAAAATGGGTTGAGGGTCGAGGACTGGGAATAAACCCCTCTAAGGCCGAAGTTGTGTTGTTTACAAGGTAAAGGGCAGTTCCATTCTTCAGCAACCCAAGAATGGGGGAGTGGAATTACCGTTATCCAAATCGGTAAGATACCTGGGCGTCATATTAGACTCCAAACTCGGCTGGAGGGATCATATAGAAGATCGTGTCAAGCGGGCATACGTGGCATTATACGCCTGCCGCAGAACGTTCGGAAGCATGTAGGGACTGCAACCAAACAAGGTACACTGGATGTATATAGCAATTGTAAGACCCATCCTAACTTACGGTGCAGTTGTATAGTGGAAGGCTACGGAAAGAAAGTGTCATCTCTCTAACCTCACCACAGTTAAAAGGGCAGCCTGCATGGGTATAACAGGGTCCCTAAGGACCACACCCACCGCAGCACTGGAGGTACTACTCAACCTAACCCCCTTGGACATATACTGCAGCAGCAAGGCAGCTTATACAGCTGTTCACCTAAGGGAATCCGGACTGTGGTCCTCAAGATCTTATGGACACGCCTCTGTGGAAACTCAATGGGCTGCCTCCACAGATACCCCAGTCACGGATTACCTCCCTATGACATTCGCCTTCAACAGGAGATTCGCTACCAGAATACCTGAAAGAGGTGAATGGGAAGATAAGACCATTACAGGAGATGACGAGATCGCCGTATATACCGACGGTTCTAAGATGGACGTCGGAACCGGTGCGGGCATCTTCTGTGGAGCTCTGGGACTAGGTAAATCTTTTCGGATTAATGACGACTGCAGCATTTTTCAGGCGGAGCTGGCAGCCTTAATCCAAGCTGCCTCCGAGCTGAAGAAACACAGCCCCGCAAATAAGACCATCACCATATACTCTGATAGCCAAGCGGCAATTAAAGCCTTCGAATCAGACGTAGTGAAATCAGGGGCTGTGAAACTATGCAGGGAAATTCTGGACGAGTTATCACTTGGCAACACTGTAACTGTGTGTTGGCCAGGTCACACCGATATATCGGGAAACGAAGAAGTGCACAAGCTTGCCCTCAAATCTATAAGAGTCCCGCTGAGTTCGATAGCACGTAGGATAGAAACTGAATCCTTGAGTAGAACCAACCTACGTTGGTCAGAACTTGATACGTGCAGACACACAAGGGAACTATGGCCAGCGGTAAGCAAAAAGAGATCACTATTTTTGATCGGACTAGCCCGCAGAAATATCCGAGTACTCACGGGAATTCTCACGGGGCACTGCGCTGTGGGTCTACACGCTGAGCGGCTAGGCATACCGCATAGCGATTACTGCAGAAGCTGCAGGGACGTTGAAGAAATTGAATCTGTTCGTCACCTGGTTTGGGAATGCCCAGCCCTAAACAGCATCAGGCGTAGTACCCTCGGCAGTTACTTCTTCAACGAGCTCGAAGATCTAAATAATGTAGATCTAAAGGATTTCCTAAGATTTGTATATACAAATCCGGATGGGTCCAAGAGGGCGGAACTCTGAACTTCTAACAGCGGTCTTTTTCTGTTTTTTCGTTCCAGATATTAAGAAGGTTCCCAATAGACACAATGGACCCAACTGCTGGTCTAAGTGAAGCCGTGACTATTGCCAAAAGGACATCCATCAGCCTAACCTAACCTATGTAGGTATTGCAAAAACTATCGCGAGGCATACTCCAATAATATGCAGTTTAAAATAGTTCAACGGCACTGTTTCAAGCATGCACCGGATCTCGACAAGGACAATTATTATCATGTATTCTTAGCTTTGGACATGATTGCATAGAGCAATAGCGCCTCAAAGCGGGCTTTTGGGGCGATCGAAGATCAGGCCCAAGTGATTGGTCTTGAAGTAAACGAAGATACGAAGAACTAATTAAAAACATCGATCTGGCGCTTGGGACAAAATGACACTGTTGACAGCAGCAACTTTTAGCTAGAGTTAACAGAGTTGAGTTGAACTTCGGTGGGATTTTCGATGTATTCTGACATAAGCCTAATCCCACTTAAGTCTATTATGGTTTGGGCTTTATTCTGCCAATTCGGCTTATGGCACCGAAGGAAAAATTTTGCGTAGGATTAGAAAAATTCTATTTAACAGAATTTATGGTCCTGTATGCGAGTATGGTTAATATGGAGGTTCCTACAACCGTAAACTCTGTGCACTGTATCAATGCTTAGAAGCCCGATACTTACACAAATTATACGTCAGGTCACATCGAACTACAATACCCAAACACCCATAGGCTGGAGACAACCTTAGGATTTCAACGACTTATCAAATTAAGATTGAATTTTAAACAATATTGCACCATTAACGTTTGCTGAGTGAAAGTGTGAAACGTGTACATCATTTCACTGACATAATATTTTCCCAATCCTTTTTTGGCCATTCAAGTTTAAATTTGTCATTAATCAGTTGTTCATATTTAACCATCAATCGAAAACAGACGATGGTTGGTTAACCCATATGCACCCATGTAGACATCCATGTCTTGTGACTTATACAACGCCACTTCTATAAAACAATATCGATTGGGCCGGGGCACCCCTTAAAAATGTCTGCAGACGATTTCTTTAAATTGCTTCAAATCGATGACAAATCATTCCTACATTGATTTCAAATTCGATTTTCTCTATGGCACTGTATGTAGTACTTCCTCGTTCCTCCATAGATGTGCATAAATGTTTATGACTGAAGCCTGATTTTGCAGCCATAATCATAAAAACATCTAAATACACACACAATTTTTTGAATATAGGTACACGCCCAACAGTACAAAATATCTTTCCACATTTCACTGGAAAGATACATTCAAATTCAAGTACGGTGGTGCGCGATCAGTAGCGCATAAAACTGGCAGATTAGAAAATGCCACTTGCATGATAAAACACTTTCATTTTCCAATTGAATAATCATTCCGTTCGGCAGCCAGCTGATATACATAGATGCGAGTAGGTAGATGGTAAATAAATCAGTCCAAACAGAGCTGTTTGAAGTGGCTTGTAACACACGAGCAACTCAAAGATACACCATCATCGATTTGAAGGGGTATTAAACCTATAAAATTGTTTCCCTAAATGCAAGATTGGTAAAGTGTTAATTTTCCCACCGCCATAACGTGTCGAGATTATTGACGGCGACGACGCGACGGTAGTTTCTGGATATTGGTTATTCATTAGGCATTTTCGTATTCATGGTGCTGTGGCTATAATCAGTATTCAACGGAGTGCCGAAAATGGGAATTCAAATTATTGTACATGTACAACATTATTATAATAAAACAAATCTAAATGTCAATAGCATTAGGGACAAATTGATGTGTTAAGATACTCTTTGGCGCGATGAGTTTCCGCATACTGTGAATTGCCAACATCTTTTTCCTTTGTAATTCCTTATTCCGGGCGACAATTTGAAGTTAGGGTCCTGCAAAATTTAATTAAAACCACCAGCCCTACACACGATACCAACCAATAAACTTAATTTATCACAAGTACATTGCACCATGATTGGGGTCCCTAAAAGCTTGCAATTAAAACTCAATAAAATCCGTGTGGACCACAACACATTCGATTCAATAAATGAATCAGCATCGGACCACAACGCGATTAGCACCAATTAATCTCTAATTTTATTAAAAATTAAATTTAAAATCCCTTTCCCTCATCCAAAAAGGACATGAAAAAAAGAAAAAAAAACAATCAGCCTGTAGCCGCCTGCGATTCAATAAAATAATAAATTTTTAATCGAAAACCCCCACAGGACATGGGCTATTCAGGTTTTTAGTTTAGCCGAATGTCGTATTGAATATCCGGTTGTGCGTATCGTACGTGTCCCATTGCCTGGATGGGTATAATGCGTGCGCCCAGCCACACATTCCAATTTTCATTATTTTAAATTTGATTTCGGTCACATTTGGTTGGCGCGGGAAAAATTAAGCGCCAACTAAGGGCTAACACACGGCCCGGATGAGCCAGATAAAACATCGAACAAAAAAAAAAAAACAAGACTAGTAAAAAGTGGAGACACTCGACCGTGTTGTTCGTGTCCGGCATGAGTTCAAATAATTAAAAATCGCTACATCCGGCAGTAGTGGTCATCGATGGCGGCCATATGTGCTCGAGTGTCATGTAGCAGCAGTCGACTTTGGCGGTTTAAATTAAAATAATATCCTTTAATCCGGTCGGAAAGTCAAAAAAGGAAAATTAGCAGCTAATTGGAAAAACCGCACCCGCATGTCGGGGCGCATATACATATATTTTGGCACCACCGAAATTTCGGTCCCACTCAGTCGTTCACTTGTACCAAGCAGGCACAGGAATCTGGAAACGAGTTCAGTTTGCACTGCGAGCATGAGGAGGAGACATTTATATAGCTACAGTGCAATGGCATGAGTCCTTGTTGTAGTTGGTCCTCGTGGTGATGTTCATCGTGATCCTGGTCATGTTATAGGATTAATTCTTTGCGAAAATGTCGGATATTTCCTGGTAGAGTGAATTTACTTTCCTGGTGATGTTGATGCTAAGCCCTATGTTCTGGGGGTTTGATGTGTGTCCTTGGCAAATGGATAACCTAATTCGTATGGTGTCTCTCACCCAAGGATGCTTCGAGACAATTCGCCCTTGGTTGTTATATTAATGGTAACGAAATAATTACTTCGAACAGGGGCGTGAATTTTACTCTTTAGCTCACGAGTGTCGTGTTTGCTGGGTACAGTCTTGGGGTAAAGAAAGTAACAGAAAGGAATACTATCGAATTGTAGTTCAGTGGACTTCAAAATCTTACTCAGTTACATACCTATGGGGACTTTTTTTTAGTACATTCAACTGTCGTTCAAAGTAGAGACAATTCCGGATAGGTCGAAATTCTTTTAGAAAAATCTACTTTGGCTCTCGTCGTTTACAGTTCAGAAGCACCTACACTATAAAAAAAAGTCTGCTTTCCAAATTTCTGCTGTGAAAATTCTGCTTTCCAAAAAAGCTTTGGATAAATTTGGGCAATTTTAAAGCTCTCTTGTTCCTACAGAGACCCCCCCAAAGTCGGTAAAAGATCCAGTAAGATTATATGCAGTGACAAACTTAGGACTTAGGTTGGAATCATGTAGAGGACCTGTCTCACCGTCTATATTGGAATATTTGTTTGAATGCGAGGAAACATAGAAAACGCACGGTCAAAAGTTTTGAAACCAAAGGAGCAACAACTCGATGTGGGCCAAGGACCAAACTCTTGTAACAATGTATGCTGTGGCTGTGGCAGTGTATTCTTCATAAAGCATGGGGACCTGCAGTTAGGTTTTTGCGAAATCAGAACAATCCCCTGAAAATTTGTTCACTCAGGATTTACTCTCGGTGGGTTTGTCAGACATTTGCGGAGGTGGGGCCATAAATTTTTTTCCAGATAATCAGGGCCGGGATCGAACCCTGGCATCCCGCGCACTATACGCAACGAAACACAAAACGAAGTTATGGGGAAGAGCTTAGAACCTAGAGTGAAGTTTAAAGAACTTCGTTTTAATTCATTCAATCGTTTTGCGTATCATACACGGTTAATCAGTTGACGTCTAGCATCGTGCATGTGTACTATTAATCTCACCATGTTGCACAGTTCAAACGATTGATATCAATTTTGTGTTTATTTTCCAAGGCAACCGGGCGTTATTAGGGCCCTGTACACTACACACGCCTGCGCATGCAAATTGCGAGTGTACGGTATTGACTGCTTCTTGGGGTATGCGATGTCAAAATATTTCGATATTTTCTAAGCATGTGTGGACAGTGCGCTATATTTGCTCAGTCATGCGATTTATTTTGAGATTTAATTGAAATTTTGTATCTGAGGTTGACACTTAAGAAGTTGTCTATTCAGCAATAAATACACGAAAAAATATTGTGCAGTTTGCCTGCGTAGCGTACGACCTCGGTTGGCTCTATTACACACATCAATTGGCATGATGCTCATCATGCGAAATCAAAATTGTTTTGTTTTTTCGTCAATTAACTTCAGTCAAATTTGTGTGACAAATACAGAAAATGTTTCACAAATACTTGCAAGTAATTGACGTCAATCGATAGACCTTGTCACAGTTCAATCGATTGACATTAAATCTAAGTCTATTTTTCCCAAGTTTCCGCAGCAACCCGAATTTTAATTATTGCGGCGAGACTCCAAGAAACTCTCAAGAAAATAGAATTTTTTTTAACATCAATCTGGCACTTACACACATCATTCAACATGACGCTCATAATGCAAAAATAAAACTGCGTTAATTCTCGTCAAACAGATTCAATCAAATTTGTGATGGGACACAACAAGGACTCATGCCATTGATGTCAATCGATTAAACGTCTAAGAGCCGCGGTTCAATCAACTGACTTAAGTTGATGGATACATTGATTTGTAGGTTTTTTTATTACTCGACTTTCAATTATTTCTGAAATCCATGTTGCCCTGCATTCGAATTAAAAAGGTAATATTTTACATTTAGTACTCAGAATTGTCAATCAGCATTATACTTATCATCAATCAAAGCTGTTTTGATTTTCGTCAGTCAGCTTCCGTCCTGACGAAGCACGTGATTGACGTCAATCAATTGTAGGAGTAAGAGTATGAGAGTATTACTTGTTTTGTTTGGTATTCCAAAAAAAGAGTCGATATTATTGTGTTGTAGTAGCTGTGTCTAAGCTCAAGTGCAACAAAGCAGCCGGAGCAGACGGCCTAGCTGCCGAACTTTTTAAATCCGCTGGCGATGAGCTGGTTAGGAGCATGCACCAGCTCATCTGCAAGATATGGTCGGAAGAAAGCATGCCCGACGAATGGAACCTCAGCATTGTTTGCCCGATCCTGAGGAAAGGAGACCCTCTGAGTGGTGCCAACTACAGAGGCTTAAGTCTTCTTAACATCGCATACAAGATCTTTTCTGCTGTACTGTGTGAACGCCTGAAGCCGTTTGTCCACAATCTGATAGGCACATATCTGTGTGGCTTAAGGCCAGGAAAGTCCACCATCGATCAAATATTCACACTGCGGCAGATCTTGGAGAAAACCCAGGAATTCCAAATCGATACACACCACCTCTTTATCGATTTCAAGGCCGCGTATGACAGCATCTTTAGAGACGAGCTATATAGCGCAATGTCTAGTTTCGGCATCCCTGCCAAACTCGTCAGTCTGTGCAGGATGACGATGGAAAACGCACGCTGTTCCGTCAAGGTCGGCAAAGACCTCACCGACCCCTTTGATGTCAAAAAAGGATTACTGTCAAAGGACAACTTTGACATCATACTTGAGAGCATTGTGCAGAACTCTCGCGCCAACACCAGAGGTACAATCTTTCAAAAGTCCGTTCAACTTCTTGCATACGCAGACGACATTGACATAATCGGTAGAACAAAGCGTGATGTCAGTGAAGCCTTCGTGAGTATTGGGACGGAAGCGGCGAATATGGGTTTAGCAGTCAATGAGGGCAAAACCAAGTATATGCTGTCATCAAGAAAAGACACCCAACACCGACGTCTTGGACAAAACATCACCATCGACAGCTATAACTTTGAGGTAGTTAGGGACTTTGTCTACCTGGGTTCGGCTATCAATTTAGACAATGACACCAGCAATGGAATCACACGAAGGATAACTCTTGCTAATCGCTGTTTCTTTTGGCTAATAAGGCAATTGAGTAGCAAAGCCCTCTCTCGAGCAACTAAAGTGTCCATGTATAAGACCCTGCTTATACATGGTCTTATACATGGACATCATGTCTCATCCCAGTCCTGCTTTACAGCGATACCGACCTAGCCAAAAGAGTCAAAACACAACGTCTACGATGGCTGGATCATCTAGAGCGGATGGACACCAACGCCCCGGCCCGGAAAATCTTCGAATCCACACCGGAGGGACGACGCGGTAGAGGAGCACCGAGACTCAGGTGGCGCACGCAGGTGGAAGGGGACCTCAGCCAACTTCGCGTGCGAAACTGGAGACGGCTAGCTAGAGACAGAGCTGGCTGGCGAAGCTTGTTGGCTGAGGCCCATGTCCACCCCGGACTGTAGCGCCACCTTAAGTAAGTAAATATTATTGTGCTGTAAGGCATTAAGTTACATATTTGTTACGTTATCTACGCAAAATTTAAATGGGCTGACGCACGTTAAAAAGAAACGCGAGGAGCTCAAAATCAAGCTACGAGAAATGAATTGGTTTATCGGAAGACTTTCGATACTAAGCATATATATAACAAACTGTTTTTGTATAAACAATGCCATAACCATCTTAAATGTGGAAACTTGTTGCTTTGTAATTTAACGGTTTTCCGTTTAGATTTTTAATAAATAAAATGTCAACGTATTCCTTAGACACTGTTTATATAAGACCTATCCTTTTGTATGGAGTTCATGTCTGGTGGACGGCACTGAACAAGAGTAGCAACACAGGTATAGTCGAGAACAATGTTGAGACTCTCTACATCATTATCCTCGGAAGGCTGATTTATGGGCCATGGATGGGGCATCCTAAACGGCCAATTTGCTATCCCTACTTCCGATAGCAAAGTGGCCGACTTCCGACTTGTTCCGTTTAAGTAAAACCTCAGTAAACTGCAGATCGAAAAAGTGTGGAAGGTTTCAATAGATCTCTGCAACAGAACAGCAGGATCAGAAATATCGTTTGGAACAGAGGACGGGAGTTATTTCTAGTGCACTTGGCATTTCCGAATACCTTCCGGATCAATGTAGTTTATTTCAAGTTGCCTAAATTTCAAGAAGCCTCACTTTAGAGTTTCATTTGGGCGTTTATTTATTTGCAATTACAATGACCACACAAGTGGCAAATAAGAGGTGAAACTACATCAGCACGTGTCTATCTTCCAAATTATCATAGCTCATACTTGAGACTAATTTCGTGTAGTGTAGATAATTGGGCCTCTTACACGCCACTGTCTGATAGAAAGATGAGACATGTCAGACGAATAAGTTCTCCCTTCAACAACATCCGCAGAAATTGCGTACACGAGGCAGAGGAAGTTGGTTTATTTTCTGTAAAGGTAGAATTGTCCCGCTTTGGCGGTGTTGAGCAGCAAGACCTAGGTGAATACGTTTTGGCAGAACTAGGCGATATAGCCGGGCTGACTTGGAGAAGACAATGATTTAAGTCAAATTGGATAAACGCCTTGGCTTACGCGGGTTCGGTCAGCCCTGCTATCCTTATTCCACTGCGGAACTTCTTTGTAGATCACCTATAATACTCACCAAGTTTTCCACCACCACACCTTCATCCACCCCTAGGGTTTCTCCATAGGACTGATATGGTACGAGCTCACGCGGGTTCGGACGCAGCCTTGCTATCCTTATCCCACTCCGGAACATCTTTGTAGATCACCAATAATACCTGCCAAGTTTCCCATCACCACACCTTCATCCACCCCCAGGGTTTCTCGGTAGAACTGATCTGGTACGAGCTCACACCGAATGCGGTTGTCCCTACCACCTCTACGGGAGCTACGAAATACAATAAATGGAACTGGTTACCCCTCTATGCCCAATTTCCGAGGTAAATTCTACGAAGTACGAGCTCACACCGAAACTAGTTGCCCTGCCTTGGCTGTTCTTTTAAGAAGGTTCTTCACTGGCTTCCATTATTTTGTTGGACTCGGATGACACCAAAAATTGTTACCCACGGATTTATAGCCAATCTGGCCACCTCTACCTCTTAGAACCCTTAAAGACCTTAATTGGGCTGTCAACAGACACGGCTTCTACTTTAAGAAAGTGTCCAGGTAGCAGTGGATTAAACCAAAAGGGTTATCCCGCCCTCATTCCCTTTTTGAAATCCTCATATAAGGTCCCCGGTGCTGGAGCTAGTGTTCGAGTGTTCGCACACATTGTTGTCAAAATTAACCTCCTGATCGAATTATCCTTCCCGAGCGGCAAAGGCCAATTAGTCTAACCGGTGTCGTCTTTAAAATGTTTAGCAATTTTTATCATAGAAATTTATGAAAGCTTCAACCTATTGACGACATTTATTTTCAAAGTGCTCAACGAATATAATAGTCGTGCTCATCGCATGCAAGGACTCCCTTAGGAAGTTGTCTGCTGTTATCGGCAGTAGTTTTCCTACTAAATGTCACAATTTTAAATTCCTCGACAACCACAACAACAAGGGTAAAAATTGTTTTGTGTCCTCTTCTATTTAAAGGTCCCTTGTTTCTCAGTCATACTGTGGCGTGTCTTATTGTTGGCTGATGCTATTGGCATGACCGAAGGAAAACCGCAATGAGACATTTCCGATGAAATGCTTTATGCTAGGATGTGACTCCAATTTGGAAGTGGTGGGCGGATGACAGCAGTAGGAGTATGGCGGGCGTCATCGTCGTCGTCGTCGGCATCATGTCCTGTGGCAGTCGTTGTGGTCCATTCTCCACTCTATCGCATCCACATGCTTATGGCCCAATGTGGTGTAACACAAACTGAATTTATTTATTTCGATTAACTTTCGATTTTTTTGCGCTGCTTGTAGTTTTACTTATGTGTATCTTTGGTCCGTGGTGCATGTGTGTGCGACGACGACGGTGTGGCGGGGTAAGCCCGTGCAGTAATTTTTTGGGGATATAAAATGAGTCCAAAAAAAAGAAGCAGCTCCGCCACTTGGGTTTTGCTGGTTTTTCTGTCAGTATTGGCCTCTTCCTTGGATCCAACATTTGGTTTGGTATCATTTGAAGCTTTTTCGGTGGAAATTAGTATTCAAGATTGGTTGTGCGGCAGTCGAAGTCTTGTATAAGTAAGTATGAGAGGACCATTTCTTTTTCCTTTGGAGTATTTTTTGTGTTTGTATCTTTTTTTTGTGTGGTATGTCACCCATGTGGGATTAAATTAAGATACGACGTGCTTTCCTCTGATGTTGGAGAAAATGTGATGATTAGGATTTTTTTATCGTTAGATGGTGTTTCGCTTTTTCTTCTCCATATTGCTGGTGTTTTTTCGCCCTGTGTCTTTGTATTGGTGCAAAGGGAAGACGAATGAATATGAGAGGACGAGCGCAGACATTTAAGATTTTGTCAACGCGTTTCAAGTTTATTGCATTGCGTGTAGAAGCTTAGTACTGCTTAGCAGTCAATGGCGAAGTGAAACGCTTTGCTCAGCACAAAGTAAATGTTCAGTGAAGTGTCGGACCGTGCGACTCATTGATATTTTTAGAGTAAATTTTCGATGGCAACTCATTTTCGATAATGCGCAAATAATGTGGGTAATCGATTTTTGTGTGTTCTTTTTTGGGTAATCGAACCTTTGCGTTAATGATTCGAATGACGGTATCTTGGGTGGGATGTGCTTAGCTTTGGGCCAAGGGAATCAAACAGGTTGATTGATGGGCATTTAAAGCCGAGTCACAGAGTGATAGCGCTTAATGGCGTATCGATTAAAGCTGGTAGAACAAGATAATATACTTAAAGCAGCAACTCATGAAATTAAGTTGCGAAACCTAAATTTTCGAGTCAGTGTCTTCACGCTGCGAAAAAAGTTTCCAAATAACTGGAATTTACTCAATCCCGATCCCGTCACGTGAATTTATCCATTAAGACTGGTATTTGCAGCACATAACTCGGGTCGATCATAGCGCACACTTCAGTTTCGCAGCGTTATTTACGACTTCAACCTTAACATACAAAACGACATCGAATAGGTACATTGAGTTCCTGTTGAACTTGTTGCGTGAATGGTTATTACTTTTATTTTTTGTTTTGTTTTTGAACAAATTATTATGTTCATATCTGATCTAATTTCAATTACGCAAGTGTACGATCGAAATTAATGATCCAGTTTCACTTGAACACTGAAAGTCACAATGACACTGTGTCAGTGTTGTTCATTGTTGCGTAAGCAAAAACGACATTTCTGCGATTTGTCACTTCGGTGCAACTGGTTGCAGACAGTTTCCTTCGGTCGTGATGACGACTGAATTGCATATTTTTCAGCTGAAAAAAATGTTGAAGTTTTTCTTCCGAGACTTATTTTTGTAGCGTGAAAAAAGGTTTTGTTTAGTTCGTTGAACTGATGCTTTTTGAGGGCTGATGCTTTTTTCCCAGAAATGAGGCGATTTTCGGTTGAAGTAGACTTCGACGACACGGGTTGATAGATGCTCATATTTATCGTAGTTATCAAGAAAAACCCACCATAGCTACACATCCGCAGATTGTAATTTAATCACTGAGTTTTGGAAGAGTTATGCTTATTTCACACGCTTTTGAGGACAATGCTATTTCAGTCGATTCAGTCTTTTTGAAAGCCCCCTCTTAGCTAGTTTTTTCTTTTAAACTACAAAAAATAACAACACGTAATAGCACCATTCGGCAGGCGAAAACAGAGAGGTGCACGAATTTGGATAAAGATTAAATCGATCATTCGTAGCTTAATTGTTTAGAGCAGTGCCTGCGAAAGGTGAAGGTTGCAGGATCATACTCTGCCGGTGATCTCAGAAATGTTTTTTTTATACCCGTCCGATGGTATATTAATTTTAATGCATAGTTTGTAACACAATGAAATAATCATCGTAAACCCTCAAGACCTTTAAGAGATATGATCGAGACCAAAAGTTGAATCGATTAAGCCATGTGGGTCCGTCCGTCTGTCTGTATGTGTGAAGAGTACACTGCTTGGTTCTTCTGTTGCACAGACAAAGTGTGAAAAGTGGCCTAATCTGTCAACGGCCACACGAACTTCTGGCTTTAATGTGAGACAACCTCTATTTGACATTTTCTTTCAAAATGCCGTTTCGTCAGGTTAGACAAGGCATAGGAACTTCCATTTTGGTACTGAGCAAAACTGGCCCAAAACCTTAAACAAGGCAATAACTGGGCCACCCACAGTATCGACCATGCCCACTTTTAACATGTTAAATAAATAAATAAATAAATAGAGTGGCGCAACAGCTCGAGGTGAACCAGGGCCAACTTCTCATGTATGCTGGTGTGTTAATTTCTTCACATACAAGGGGACCTACAATTTTTTGCCGAATCCGAACGGCACTTTCAGAAGTTTTTCAAGACAAATGATACTCTCGGAGGGCTTGTCAAACCCTCGCGGAGGTGGGGACCGTGAAAAAGAACAAGTCTTTTTTTTCAGGTGACGATGGCAGGATTCGAACCCAGACCTCGGGCGTAGTAAGCACACACACTTACCACTACTCCACGGCACCCCCTTTTAACATGTAAGATCTTTAAAAACCCGATTTCTTGGAAAGTTCACTCCAAATAGAAAAAAAAATTATCTGACAAATACTAAAGATACTGCTGTTTGATAAGTCTGTTCCATACAAAGTTTTGAGCTCCGCCCACTTTTAAGGGGCGTTTTTAAACAAAAACTGTTTTTTTCTAAAATAATTTTCGCTTTAACCGTATTTTGTGATGATTCTAGCGAAATTACAATAAACTGATTTTAATTTTTAGCCCATGCCCACTTTTGGGGGCGTGGCCTATACAAATAAGATATGAATTCGGGCCAAGAAACTTTAAAATTTGGTGTTACGGGGGTCGGGTACATAGAAGTTTGTCACAAACGAACTCTTGCACTTACCTAATTGTTCTTTCGACATTTCGTCTGATTGTATTTCAACTCGACTTTAGCTGTCCGATGAAGCTCTCTGAATCAGCGGTCCGATGAAGCTAAGCTTTATCCAGTTTTTTTTGCGCCTGTTATGCTGATTGACTAAAGTATGTTTAGCCTATCTGCATAAGAGGCGATTGTATATAATTTTTAATTGGAATTTGGAATGACCTGAACACCACCAAGGTCACCACCTTGACACCACTAAAACAAAACAATTCTTTGAATCTTAAAAAAAAATAAGTTCGAATAAAAGTACCTAAAATATAAAATAAAATAAAATTAAGGCTCACCCTGTAATGACATATCCGTAAAGCGTACCTATGCTGAATTAAGTCGGCTGACAGCTTTATTTCTTTCGCCTTGTCTTATTGCGCAAATCAAAATTCGTTCGCACAAAATCAGCACAAACTTAGTCTGGACAAGCTCAGCGTTCTTTTGGTACAGAGCTGTAGTCGCGGTCGTCAACAAAAAAAAATACCGGGTTGAAGCTGACCGCTCAGTTTATATCTCCTTCGGAGAGAAAAGTAATTTCATCCCAAAACCTGAAGTATATCGTGAGAATTAAAGCCCATCGTTCATTTATAAAACCTGGATGTGAAAGTAATATTATTTTATGCCCTTACAAATCTAGTCACCCGCTCTTAACCTTAACTCTACATTTGCCTTAACGCCAACCGTAAACAGCAAGGAAAACTAAGATCGATGAAAGATGATAGATGATAGATGAAGTCTCTTTGGAACAGGCCACGTTTCATTAAATTTTTCGATTCAAGTCTTTCGATCGCAGCCAATACAGCGTAGTCTCTATCGTGTTTCTTTGCCCGCATTCCTTCCTTCACATCATAAGCGATCTAGACAGTAAACGCTGCACGAGAACAAACATCCACTATTTACCCATCAGTCGTCAAGTCCAGAAAAAGCACTCCCACATGGGAGATCGTTTGACGAGAACAAACAAAAATTCACCCAAATTTTGTCAGAAAACAAAAATCGGAGCGATCATCAGCAATCAAAAGATCATCAGATCAAAAGATTACCCTTCTGGGGTTTCTGGTCTTCAATTAGGCGCCTCCCCAGGTGGCGGATAGGGGAATGCTCGGGGGAAAAATCTTCGGGGCGGATCAAAACCAGCAACAAACGAAAAATCTAGAGGCGTGTGTCTCAAAATGAGCGACTTCGTGGTCGGCGTCTGTTACCCAGGTTAGGGTCGGCCGAATAAAAAACACACTTTTCACTTCCAATTTGCAAATATAATGGCGAACAATAAGATGCATGCCAGATGTTTCTATGAAATATTCTGCTGTTTATACTATTGCTTTTCTCTGTAAAGGCATAACACTTGTGGGGGTAAGCTTTAGTGTTTCTGTGCAGAGGCTTTATATTTGGCTCATCAGCGTTTGTGCTGGATCGAGAATAACTTTCGTCTTTTATCTTTTCTATCCTCTTGATAACCTCTTGATCACGAGCATATTATAAAAAAAAGATCGCTGATCGTTGATTCTCCAGGCAGTCCACAAGATAGTTTACACTACATACCGCATCATTTTGGCCCCTGATCGGCATACTGCCATCATATGCATACATACATCAACCAGACGACACCACCACGATCACCATGACGGTCGATGAACATCATCCAAACAGAAGAATATGGATCATTTTATGGGTTGTCGTAAATTTAGTGCGCACGATAGCCAAAGGTCAAATCCCTCTATAAGAAGGGTAGATTACTAGGGCAGGGCAGCACAATAGGGACCAATCCCAATTTCCCCCTTCATTTCGGTAGATTCCGTATTTCTTTTCAGGAGTCAGTTCTGTATTTACATGTACGGTATTTCTGGTAGTGAGTGCAAGAGCGCACGCCTTCCGGGAGCTTATAATCGAGAACAGCAAGCATGCTTTCCCGTCGCGAACTTCACCGCCAGGACTACCTGTCTCTCACAATCTATACTGAATCATGCGATCTATACTGAATTATGCTGTTTCCTGGTAATGGCCTTCGGATTGTAAGACATGACATTTTGTTAAATAGGGGCAGATTCTGTTACGAAGTCGTAGAAGTACATATTAAGGTTTTCATCTCTTCGAATGATACAGTACAGGGTGGCCCCTAATTCATGGTCCTCCATGCCACGCTGAAGCCTGGAGCTCTTGTACTCAACGCATTTTTGGCGAACCGATATCCGACAAAGGGAGCTCCCGAATAAGAATGTGAATTCTTGCACAATTACTCCAACTACCAACTAAACAAAGCTAGAAAGAAAGCACATGCAAAATGTTTCTGGTGAACAGCTGACAAGACACAGCTGACTAGACTCATAACTAGGAATCCGATAATCAATGAAAGTTGAAATAGAATCAGTGATTGTACAAAACCACAAGCATTTCCCTATCGTCTTGTCAAAAGTTAATCATCTCATAATCCTTTGAAGCAACGTTCCTAAGGCAGCTCAGTAAAACAGTCCAACGTCGCTGTGATGCAAGTATAACTTTGAAATAACTGCGGGTAGCTACCTCCACTCTGAACTTTTCTCTTACAAGAATAGTAAGAGTTACGCCCGGAGCAAAGACCGAATATTAACCAATCGAGGTTTAAGCTCAGAACAGGCTGTTGCTGTTACTTGAAAATCCTTCATCATCGTGCTCCACAAGTTGGATATATTGAAAAAGTAGATTTTTTTTAGCTTAGTTTGCAAACTAATGTTACACACAGAAAACGCTCTTTGCATCAATGTACCCGCCATCGTAAATGCGTCACTGAGATCAGACCCGATCATTTCACTCGGGATCGACAATTTACTGACACTTTTGTGACAGTTTTTCATAACACGCATACATTTCTTGATGATCGTGTGCCATTAGCTTTGTTATAAAAAACACTCCTATATTTTTTTAAAGACTCTCATAATGAAAGGCGTTTCGAAAAAAGTTTGTGTAAGAAATTTAATTTTTAAAAGAGGGTTTAAAAAAAATCGGAGTTAATTTGTGGTGTTATACAACCTTAAGAATTTATAATTCAAACAAAAGTTTTTGATGTAAGCTCAATTGAAAGAAATCTTGAACACTTTGTGCGTAGATATTTTAACATTGTGAATTTATCACAATTTATAGTCAGGTCGTTGCCTACTGCCAAAAGTCTGAAAAGTCAGCCCTTCTATAGTCTCAGTTCTCTGTGTGTTATAAAGGTTCTGTCTTCAAAACTTAGTTCATATTGTTTTTGGGTTAAAGAGTTGTGGAAAATGTCCAACATGAACAATTGTACACTCCAGTCCGTTCAGTAAAAAGTAAATCCAACAACATTTTGCTGCTCGAGATAGAGCTAATCACTTCCCTCGAACATCTCTCAATCGAAAAGACCTAAGCAAAGTGCCATCATCACTCATGACCAGGTGATTCCAGAAGGTGCATTTGTTCCTTTTAAGTTCCCTTTTGTGGCAATTGCATCCATCTCAAAGGGAAATGAGTCAGAAAATTGAATCGTAATCACCCCGCAACCGGCATTGTTTAATTTTCCAGTGCACTAACGTCGATTTACCTGAAGTGCAGAACACAATCGTTGTAGTCGTCATTGGTCTCGTCCGGCCAGGAATATAGCATCCAGATCGTTGCGGGCCGCAAAGGGACCATCCCAATCGAATTTATTACTCTGCAGGCTCCAGCCCGCATGGATATTTACAAGCGATTTAGGAGACGTAACACTGTGGGGCTTGGAGTTACATTTTCCTTTGTTTATTTTTTTTTCCTGTCTTGTTGGGCTCCTGTCTTGCTTGCCCAGGAGCGCCTTCCCTTCACCATGGTAATGGTCAGAAAGCGGTGCGTTAAACCTGCAGCATTCGAAAACAGAAATGTTTACAGTACCATCCGTATGCGGTGAACAGTGACCAACAACCCCCTTGGTTCCTTATACGTGTGTGTGTGTGTGTGGTGGGTATTTTTCTCTGTTTACGTTTGGCTTAACTTCTTTTTTCTCGGCCAGCTTCGGTTCGTATCCTTTCGGTTTTTTGCATTCCATTTCGGATGTGCTGTGAATTTATTCGGAATTTGTTTAGGATTTTTTCGTTGTCCTTCTTCGGGGATAGACAAATTTCCCCCGAAAAAAAAAAAGGATGAAGCCCGAAGTACAGAAAGTACGAGCAATAAGACAAACAAAACCCAAAATGCGCCATACTTTCCACGTACTGGAAAATGTCGGAACATTTTGTTTGGCTTTTCTTCACCTCGTGGCGTATTTTATATCTGAGTGTTTTCCACCGAAGGGGTGAAATGGGACATAACTGGACATGGACATGGAACATTCCTCGCAATTGCACTAAAATGAAGCGCACTGCCCTTGAGGGCAGAGCACAACACTAGTTGTTGCCATCGTCACGCCATCCTATGCATATGGAAAGGACGACCGATGCCGACGGTAAGCACTCTCGGAATGCGAGTAATCCATTTTTGGCTTAACTTAGTTCCACCAACTCTGTGTGCCCCTGGAGTTGTCTGCCGGACGGAAATGTCCTTCGTCATTGGATGATTTCTTGTTTTTTTTTTTTTTTTTTGAGAAAAAAAGAAGTTTTGGTTTTCCTATTATTATTTTTTTTTTGTGCCGAGGAAGACCCAACTAAAAATGACATTAGCATGCAGCAAGTTTAGCAATGGTCCTGTGATTCAATCAGCAGTGTTATGGCCGTCGGCGTCGGTTAGAAACGGTTTTACTGAGTTTTCGCTATTGCAAATGGATGCGCACTAAAATGGATTGTATGGAGTTTGATGACCTATACACAAGTGATAGGTATTCAAATTTTGTTTTTTTTTGCCCTGTCTTATATTTTGGGGAAAAAATTACTATTTTTATCATGCAAAATGGACAATGGCTTGGGGCATATGCGAATGGCAGTGGCAACTTGGCAAAGAACGTAGTGACATACAGACTCTGAAACGTTTTTTGTGTGTCTTAATGCACGTGTTATTTTCCACAAATAAAACTGTACTAGAAAAAGACAAAGCTTCTTCTGACAGGGCGATGATTCTTGTGTAAAACGGAATCGATTTTGTTCAACCGACCGAAACCTTAGTATGAAGAATCTTGGCTTATAGAAAGCTTTTTGTCTCCGGCACACCTTTATGGTAATAAACTTTACCACACCCGAAGGATCGTGTCGCTCAGAACCTTTGAAGTTTATTTTGTTCACTTTAATTTGTAAATAGTTCGCTTGTGAGAAATGTGCCTTCTTAAACCTTCAACACAATCCTGACAGTGAAATATTTTCACCTTGTTCTTAACCTTAAACCGTGCGTTCGAAACATCACTTATGTACCTATACAGGCTGGGATCGCCATTGAAAAAGATGATTCTGCTACGTTTTTTTTTTGGTTTTTTCACAACATGACGTGTAAACATTGTCGCCTTTCCCGCCTTGAAGTTTTCAAAATCTTCTTTTTTTTTGTAATTTTGACTCGCTTTTATTGTTTGTTTTTATGGGCATCATAATGGCACAGCACGTTCTGTTTTGTTGTTAAGCCAAAAGACTCTCCTATGGACGCGCATCGTTGAACCGTGTGTGAGCGTGAGGAGTTATGAGACTCAATGTACGTAAGATTAACCCATTCGTCTTGAGCGTATTTACGCTTTTTATTAACAAAATAACTTCTTCGTTTTTTTGTGCCAACAACAATGAGATGACAAGACGTAACGAAAAACTGTTTAAAGACCCTGATCAGGAAAGATTACAAAGCGATGCGACACGCGTTGCGATGAGGCCTTTATGGAACACTTGAATGCCGATGAAGGAAACGCTGATGAGATCTTTGCGCGTACGAAGTATGGTGGAAATTACGGCTTGTGCGCGTTACTGGTATGATGACTATTGGTTTTGTTGAGGTTAATGTGCGGAGACAATTTTTTTTGGCGAATGTATAAATTGGTCGGAAGTCCGGGGTCATTATTATTAGGTGCTTGAAATTTTTATATGGACTTCAATAGCCAAAGTTTAAAAGGTACCGACACGACAATAAACTAAGTAATTTAGACAGAGACTATATTCTTCTATTCAAATATCTAAAAAAACTATGAGAACTACTAACTGCGGAAAAGAGCAGACATCGATGAAAGTATTCTAAGGGTTTGGCAGGTAGCACCGCACTTGTTTTTATTCGTGCCAGGAACACCTAAAAGAGGCATACTGATTCCCTTAAATACCAGCCTAGTGTCATTCTGAAAAATTTCTATACATAATTTTCTGTGCAGCTTTTTCTCGAACAGAGCGGCCCAAAACCATTTTTCGGTAGGGGCCGCTCCCGTAATAAAAACATAAAAAACTTTTTTTTTTGTAACTTTTTGACGTATGTATCGCTTCTGCCACCGTTAAACTCAAAACAATCTAGCCTAGAGGAGCTCTCAGTCATCTTTTAAACCATCGGTATCGAGTTCGATTCCCAGCCGGGTTTATTCCCGCCCCAGGGTACATTAATTTTGATGCATAGCTTCTAACGCAGTGAAATAACCTTCGTAGACTCCTAAGGCCCAGTTTTTCAGTTCAAGATCATCCGAGTTTCGGAGTTAAACTGAGATAAGCCCAGAAATGAGCTTTTCGGTGAATTTCGATCTGGGGGTTAATCTCGGCTTAGGTAGGTAGGTAGAAGTGGCGGTTCAGGAAAGAACCCGAGTAGCACTTGATGTGCCTTTTTGATACCACTCGTGTAACGTGGTTTGTGATGGTGGTTGAGATTGTTGTGTGATCGGAGCCTATATCCAACCAGTGGAATTGAGAAACTGGATAAGCGCTTGTGTGTCCATTTACTCGAAATATCACTAAGGTCAACCAAGAAAGGTTGGTTCTGTGCGCGCAGTCTGGCTTTTGCTAGTGCGGGACATTTGCAGAGGAAGTGGGAGAGAGTTCCTTTCTCATTCATATTTCCGCAACTTCGGCAGTGAGAGTTGTATGGGATACCCAGTTTGGCCGCATGGTCTCCCATTGGCCAATGTCCCGGTATTACCGCTGTAATTCTGGCGATGTCAGGGCGGGTTCTGTTGAGTTGGTCTTCTGTCTTCTTTTGTTCTATTTTTATTATATTTAGGCCATGTCTGCCTAAATATGGCGCAATTAGTCAGCCCCCTCCATTGGCCTTTTCCAGCAAATATGAGTGTGTTGGCTCCTTAACTGTTCCTAGCGGAATGTAGACCCTTGTCGCGAGTGAGGCGTGTAGAGCTGAGTTATGTCTGGCCAGCTCATCTGCACGTTCGTTTCCTTTAATGTCATCATGTCCTGGAACCCACAAAAGTATGACCCTAAAACGTTCGCCCAGACGGGCAAGCTCTTGACGACACTCCTGTACCAGTTTAGAGGATATGGTGGCTGAATCAATATCCTTGATGGCAGCTTGACTGTCTATAAAGATGGCAATGTTTTGTTTGTGCGTTGTGTCACGCTGAAGTTGTGTGCAGGCCTCTCGGATAGCCAGTAATTCCGCCTGGAAGACGCTGGCAAAATCCGGCAAGCGATATGATATTGATATTTGCGGTGATTCCGAGTAGACACCGGCCCCCATACCACAGTTCATCTTAGATCTGTCGGTGTGTCGAAGTTCCTTGCTACTTCGTCCCTCTTCCATTCAGCCCTGGAAGGAAATTCTACGTGGAAGCCTTTCTTGAAATTTAATTTTCAGTTTTGTTTTGTTCTTTATTTATTTATTAACTGAATTTTAAATTTTGTTCTTTAAATTTAAAATTCAGTTTTGTAGTCATCATTTTGTAGTCATTTGGTAACGAGTCCAGGGTATTGCTGTGCCCGTGAAGCCTTTCAATCCAACACCCAGATTCCCTGATGTTGTTCACTTTTATGTGTAGATTGAGGGGCAAAAAATGCAGGAGTGGTAGGGACGGAACCAAGCCATTTGGTAACGAGTCCAGGGTGTTGCTGTGCCCGTGAAGCCTTTCAGCCCAACACCCAGATTCCCTGAGTCTAGATGCACTGCATAGTGCGGTTTCTTTTATGTGTAGATCGAGGGGCAAAAGATGCAGGAGTAGTTGGGGCAGACCTTAGTGCGCCCATGCTGGCCGTTCTTTGCATTCTTTTGAGTTTCGTGATGTTATAACCTTTACTACTCAATGCAGGCCATCAAACAAGTGATCCAGCTACGTACAACCATAAGCTCATCTTTGGTTGAAGTCGCCACTTCTTTCCGAAGGTTTTCCTTCAGGCGGCACATGCCGTTCTAATTCTGTCGATGCTATGTCTCCAGTTAAGTTTAGGATCGAGCATGGAGGTTGACCAGTTAGACGAGGGAGGTGTAAAATTGGGAACTTTAGTTTTAGTAGTGAACAGAATCAGTTCAGTTTTGCTCGGGTTAACGCTGAGGCCACATCCTGCAGCCCAAGTGATTACCTTGCTTGTCTAGAGCAGCGTCCAATTACAAAAAGGAAACTTCCCTGGGACTAGTATCACCAGATCATCCCCATACGCGACAACCTTGGCCCGTTCCCTGTCGAATTTTATGAGAATTTTGTTCATAGCCATTAGCCACAGTAGGGGAGAGATGACACCACCCTGTGGCGTTCCTCTATGGGCAAGTTTGGTTGAATGACTCTTAGCTTGTGTTGCCTGAATAAATCTTGTTCAGAGCAAAGAGGTTATCCATTGTCTAATAAATAGATTTTTCAATGCCCAGCTCGATCATAGACTCAAGAATAGCATCAGTATGAACTTTGTTGCATTGAGGGAACAATGTCTAAGAAAAAGGCTAAGGTGTATTGTTTATAATGTATATACCTGTCAAACGTCCACATTACCTCGTCGAGAGCCGTTTCCGTGGATCTACCCTTAAGGTAGGCATGTTGTGATTTGGATAGCGATTATTCTGCTAGAAAGCTTCGCATATGGATATGCTCTAGGACACGCTCTAGAGTTTAAAGAACAAAGGAGGTTAGACTAATCGGTCAGAAGTCCTTCGCGAATTCATGACCGCGTTTGCCTACCTTTAGTGTAAACACCACTCTAGCACGTCTCCAAGAGTGGGGGACGTGGTTTAGTATTAGACAGCTTCACAAGATTGACACCAGCCAAGGTATTGTTAAATATGGCGTCTTTTGTAGCATTACAGGCAGTATTCCATCAGGGCCTGGAGACTTAAATGGTGAGAAGCTGTTAATGGCCCAGGAGATCTTTTCCTCGGAATTTATAGAAAAAGTATTGTTGTTTTGTGCAGGTTGTACCTATCAAGCCCACGCAGACCTCGTATTATTATCACTACAACCGGGAAAGTCGGTATTTAATACGAGTTCTAGGATCCCCGCTGATCAGGATCTCGGCTTAACTCGCCGGTTATTGTGAGCTAATCCCGGTTAAAGTCTGGTGAACAGTGTGAACATCTTTGAATGTTTTTTCTGTGTTGAATCACAGTTGATTTGCGTGTTTCTATGAAAAATGACATCTGAGAACAACTCTTACCTCTTTTCCTGTGTTCTTCTATGTGAAGTGAGAGTTGGGAGAGTCAATAATTTCGAGAGTCGAAGATTTTGACAACTTTTTTGAAAGAGTTAAAACTGCACTGAAAAACTGCTCGCTGGGTTTACTCCAGATTCACTTTGCGACAGGATAAACCGAATTTGGTTTAAGCTTGGCCTAGCTCAGCACTTAAAAAACTGGGTCTAAGACCTTAAAAAGATAAGAGATCGAGACCGACAGGTGAATCGATTAAGTGTCCGTCCGTCCGTCCGTCCGTCCGTCTGCATGTGTGAAGGTTTTATGTCTTCAAAATCCAGTAAGAGTTCGGAAACTCGGTACACGGATTGGTTTTTTTGTTGCACAGATAAGGTGTGAAATTTGGCTTAGTCTGCCAACGGACACGCCCACTACTGGCTTCAATGTGAGATAACCTGCATTTAAAATGTACTTTCAAAAGATGTTTTTGACATTTTTAACATGTTAGATCTTTAAAAACCTTTAAAAGAATCGAAAAAAATATATTTTGTGACAAATATCGAATATATACCTGTTTGCTAAGATTGCTCCATTCAAAGTTTTGAGCTCTGCCCACTTTTAGAGGGCGTTTTTAACGCATTTTTTAATGAATCTCACAATACTACAATTAACTGATTTTATTTTTTAGCCTACGTCCATATTTGGGGGCGTGGTTTATACAAATAATAAATGATTTGAAATTTGGTGTTACACGGTATATAGGGTTGGGTATATAGAAGTTTGCTACAGACGAACTCTTGCACTTACTCACTTGTTTTTGTTTTTTATACCCAACTCAGGATATATTAATTTTAATGCATAGTTTGTAACTTAGTGAAATAATCACAAATAGACCCTTAGACCGCTTAGAGATATAATTGAGACCGCCAGTGGCCATGCCCACTACCCTTTATCATAGTTTTCGTTTAAGTTTTTTGTTAAACCTTATATTAAAAGTCCACGACTCTGCTTATGAAAAGTAACTAGCTCGGAGGTTAAGGGGCGAGGGTGAAACCTATAAATTTATGAAACATGCCCTAGGAAGCTCACAGAAGTACGTCTTCGTACACCTTTATGTTTTGGCCAACTGTGTACATAAATGACAAAAATAATAAATGAAAACGAGTTCTGCGTTCTACTTCCTTAAATTCACAGGCTAGATCTGAGTACAGACATACTCTACATCCTTCGGTACCCTGCTACCAAAGGCATCATAATCTAGTTACTTTCAAGCTTGGACTAGGCTTAAGGAATGCCAAAAAATTGCCTTGGAAACAGACAGTTTTTGGGCCGTAGTACGTCACGCTATTCGATTTAATAATGCTGGGCTTGTCTGACTGTAGGATCACAATGCTTTGGCTGTATCGATAGTAGGAGCTGTCAAAAATGAATTTAACCATCTCATGATCGAAATATTCATCCTGAAATCGGTTTTGTATTCTATGAGGAGTGCAGCTGCATCAACTCGCTGAGTAACTTGCTCATGCAGCTCGAATTAACCAAAAATTTGGTTAATTTATCTCTAAAAATCAGTTGCTTGGTGGCTTTGGCTTGTTTGCCATATCTCGGTTAGGGCGAAATTGTTTTAGTCCCTGACGCCATGAATTTTGTTATACATGTGCAACTCCCACAACCTATGAATCGTGTTCGGCAAAGTAAGATAAAAACCTAAAATTGAGTTTATGGTGTAAAATCTTTAATTTTTTTTCCCCAAATCGAAGTGTTACATTCTCAATAAGAATGTGGCTTGGAAGCTATTGAAACTGGATCACATACGACCATTTCTGTAGGAGAAACTCGTAGAAACATAACGATGAGCTAAAGATAACAACCATAGTATAGCAGAGGCAGAAGGTACCTTTGAAAGAAAAGCTTGGACTGTCAATTTATTTCTTTTATTTCCTCCAAAACTCAACAATAACCTACCAACCTCGTGTCAGGTACTTTCACTGCTGAAACCGAAAAGTGGTTTTTTGCCATGCCTGTCATTGCTTCACAAATTTTATAGAAATTTTTTATTACAAACACGAAAACCTTTTTTGCGGTTTTAATATATAAATTCCCTAATAATAAAACGGGTTTTATGTCATTCCAGTACTCCTCTCTTATAATTCACGTGTTTATTTATTTGTGTCGGACTACTGTGCACTAGGTCCCGGGTTCGAGGCCCGACCGGTGCTATGGTGCTACGGTCTTTATGTTCCCATCCCCGCGAGCGCTGATGATTGCTTCCATAGCATTGTAGTATAATTTTTCATCCTTACAATTCGCAGTTCGTAATCGGCAAAAAATAGGTTTCTTTGTGATGGAAAACGTCGAAGATTCTTATGAAATGTTAGTGAAAGTAATTTTCTTTGTAGTCGGGGCAAATGACACACCAAAGAACAAATCCTTCCGTTTAAACGTGAATGATTTGAAATCTGAAGAGCCACAAGTTTAAGTGTTAATCGATTCAAGCAATGACTTACTCTAAACATATTCTCAATTTCATAACCCATTTACGTGCACAGTTGCTCCCAACTTCCGTATGAAATAATCTCAAAAACTTTCAGCTGAGTGCAACCCCGGAATCTTGGCAAATCGTTTAATAACAATAATGGAGCTCATTCAGCTGTGAACTCAAACAATGATCCTATTATATTCGACCCAGTGACGTCGTAATGAAATCCACAAAGCAACTGTCCATATCGCGCTCATTATGATTAGGCAACAGTCAATAGAGGCATATCTCACCCCCTCTGGCCCCATAGCTATTGCATCAGGATCGCAATGGCAAGACGACACGGGTGTCCTTAAAGCCAAAGTCAACACACATCCCAAATGTACACACTTATATGACCCATGACACAACATCTGAAGTTGGTAATTAATTAGTTCTCCAAGTCAACTGATAAATGCCACTGCTTACGCAATCCTCCTGTTAACATCGTATCGCCGCACATATCATCGCTACACAACACCGTTTCTCAAGCATCCTGCCAACGAGGACGATGTGCGTCGCGCCGTTGTATAAATTTCCTCTGGCTTGTGGACTGACTGTGTATGTCCTTCGCCGCTGCCACCGCGCGATGCCGTGCCGTCTGTCACCATCATTAGGACTGCTTACATCCAACTGACAGAGGGAGCTAAGGTCAATAAGGCGTAATGATAATAATTTATTTTGCAATTAGATTGGTATCCATTCGGTTCAAATTTGAATACACATTGGTGCGCTCCGTAGCATGCATAGTCCACAATGCCAGAGGGCATTCGGTAGGTCCTGTATAAGATGTTGGTCCAAGATCTAGATTTGTTTGACTATTATTATTCTTAAAGCCATTTGTGAGTAGGCGTCTGGAAATGGATTGGGGTTTCAATTAGTAGCGACGCGGTGGTGGCGGCGGCAAGTTTCGTCTCAAACTCAATCAAAGTATGCTCAAGTGCAAGCAGAAATATCAAAGAGTGAAGAATCCTGTTTGAAGTCTTGTGTGTACGTATTTACCTTCTGCCTTTGCCTCGAATAACAGGCGTGGCGGTTCCCTTGAAATTTCGTAGATGTTGAATTGGAAGACGGAGTTTTCGGGTGGAACTTTGTTTAAAAATTTGCGGTTTTTTTGTTTTCAATTGGTCTTGTGGTTCGAGGTAGTTCTGTAAGTACTGCCAAAAATATTATATTTTCCTCTAATGAGCTCAACCCAAATATTGACTGAAATATTACGATGTTTACTTCTTGACTCAAGGGAGTGTATGATTACGATGGTGTGTTAATTTGGGATGTTCTTCTGGTAATTTTTGTATGAGTGCCAATGTATAAAAAGTTTCTGAAGTTGATATTTTGTATCACCAAGGAAGTTTGAACTCACCTAAAGCTTTTGCCCTTCGCTCGAGTGAGTTCGAACTAATTGCTACGAAAAGAGCTGGATCTGGGAATATTTCTAAAAAAGACGATAATAAACTATTTAACATAAAAACAGAAAATGTAATGGAAAACTAAGCAAATAGCTATGTTCAAAAGCCACAAACTGACACTAAAGACAATTCCCGGAAATTCAAATTCATTTTATTATAAATAACAAATAAAACTTTAACTCAAAACAAATAGTAACGGAGTAAATACAACTGGCCAAAAACACAAAACTAAATCGCACTTTACCCAAAAACTAACACAAAAAAAAAGAGGCAAATACAAATCTGAAAGCATTTTGGCAAACAATGCAATGCAGGGGCATTACAAAAATTAAATATGTTACGAGGATGTTTTTGAGTGTATGTAACTCCAGTATGTGTACAAGAAAAAGTTCCTCGTGAAACCGAAAATTAAATCAAAATTTTGTTAAACATGACCAGAGAACATCGTGGCGCTTAATGTTTAAGCTGTTAGTATGATGTTGGCAGCTATTTTGTGGTTCTCACTAGAGTGCCATGGAGTCATTTTAGTTTTTAAGTTATGACACTGTTTGCAGGTTATTGTTGTTGTACAACAATTTTGTGTATAATAAGGCACTTTGCTCAAGGGGTTTTGAGCGGAAATTATTGCAGAAAAATATAATAAAGAGTTGGTTTTGCGTATCGAGATTTAACATTTATTATACAAATATTAACATATTAATATATTTAACATATTAATTTAACTAGCTTTTTAACATCTTTATTTAACATTATAAAATTAAAATTTGAATTAAATACATTTTAGTTTATCTTTTAACAATTTTTTAAAGATTTTTTTTTTTCTACTTATTTGAGTAAGATTTGGGGGGCTACAAGATCAAGGGTTTCCCAGGAGTGGGCAGTGTGTCCCCCGTGAATGGCTATAAGGACTCTTGGGGATCTCATATTAAGACAATTTGCTTAAAAAATGACCTCATTTACGAAGTTATCCGTCGGCTTTTGATGATTTTTGACAGTTTAACATACAACTATTGCGTACAGTTTGAAGTTTCAAGGGAAAATGGATAAAATGTTTTTCAGTACTTTTTTTTAAAGAAGTTTTGCAGGCAAGAACAAGAAAAAGAAAAATTAGGTCTAACAAATACTGAACTTTAATGAGAAGATCTAATTTTATGAGATAATAAGAAGGAATCAGCTTTCATGCCATTACTTCTGAGCCGCGTATTGCACAAAGCCGACATTGAACATACGCATCAAATAACGCAAAGTTAAGCAAGTATTTAAGCAAAATTTTCTAAAAAAAAGTTTAAATATTGATGGATTTGACATTTAAAAAATTCTAAAAAAATGTAAAAAAGAACGTACGTCTCCCCCCTTAATTACCCAAACAGTATAAAGTATAATTTTTAAATAAATACCAGCATTAACCCATCTTCTGAGATTTTGTGCAAACCTCGAACCCAGAATTTATAGCAAACTTCGAATATTCAAAAACTTCGAAGATTTAACTCAAAAACGAAAAAAAAATTTTCGAAAACAATTTTTTAAACGTTTCTAATTCTTTAGTGGCTATTACGATCTTGAATAAAATTGCCTGAAGAATGTAACGTTTAGAAGGCAAGATAACTGCATGAAAAAGCTTTTAAAAGTACCGTTTCTAAACTCAAGCTTGTAAGTCACTCATTTTGGATCAACCAAATTTGACGTAGGCACAACCACATAAACGTTAACCAATACAACAGATTTAAAAAAGAATCATATAAACTAATAACAGGTTTTTGAAAAAAAAGGGTTAGCAAATCCTTTTCGTGACTGGTGTTTCTTTACGTGGCCGCAACTTTTAAAAGGATTAAGACAAGGCGCGCTGTCATGCGACTTTTTTAAAATCATACTTGAGAGAATTGTGCAGAACTCTCGCGCCAACACCAGAGGTACAATCTTTCAAAAGTCCGTTCAACTACTCGCATACGCAGACGGCATTGACATAATCGGTAGAACAAAGCGTGATGTCAGTGAAGCCTTCGTGAGTATTGGGACGGGAGCGGGTTTAGCAGTCAATGAGGGCAAAACCAAGTATATGCTGTCATCAAGAAAAGACACCCAACACCGACGTCTTAGACAAAGTATCACCTTCGACAGCTATAACTTTAAGGTAGTGAGGGACTTTGTCCACCTGGGTTCCGCTATCAATTCAGACAATGACACCAGCGCTGAAATAAAACGAAGGATAACTCTTGCCAATCGCTGTTTCTTTGGGCTAAGGAGGCAATTGAGTAGCAAAGCCCTCTCTCGAGCAACTAAAGTGTCCATGTATAAAACCCTCATCATCCCAGTCCTGCTTTACGGTGCAGAAGCATGAACCCTGTCAAAGGCGGATGAAAACACGATTTACGGTCGATTTACGGTCCCGTCTGCATAGACGGAGAGTGGAGGAGGAGATATAACATCGAACTGTACGTACAGCGATACCGACCTAGCCAAAAGAGTCAAAACACAACGTCTACGATGGCTGCGTCATCTAGAGCGGATGGACACCAACGCCCTGGCCCGGAAAATCCTCGAATCCACACCGCAGGGACGGCGCGGTAGAGGAGCACCGAGACTCAGCTGGCGCACGCCTGAAAGGGACCTCAGCCAACTTCGCGTGCGAAACTGGAGACGGCTAGCTAGAGACAGAGCTGGCTGGCGAATCTTGTTGGCTGAGGCCCAGGTCCACCCTGGACTGTAGCGCCACCTTAAGTAAGTAAATACTTTTTCGTTGATTTCATTATGTCGAAAAAGCATTCAGTAAAGTAACAGTAAAGTAAGTGATTTGTGAATATTATTTCAGTACTTTTATACCCCATTAGGATAGGAGGTATATTAAGTTTGTCATAGTTTGGAACAATGTGAAATAATAATGGTAGACCCCCCACCCCAATACCTTAAGAGCATCGAGACCGAATACGGATTCAAAAGAACCATGTCCGTCCGCCCGTATGTCACCAATTTTTCGCCTGAAATTTTGAGCAGGAACTCTAATATTTTATACGTAAGCTCTCTGTTATCCGAAGCAGTACAAATATTGACATTTTTTAAATTCGCCCACGGAAACGCTCACAATCGGTCTAAATGTGCAACTTCCTCCAGTGCTTTCAAAACTGTAAGACGAAAGCTGAAATCGTAACATTTAGCATCTCGTAATGATTGTTAGACATAAAAAATGAAAATAATTTGGGCGGGATTTTGACTGCTTTTAAGCCTAAGTTAGGGAGAACAAGAAATACGATTTAGCACATAAAGTCTAAATCTAGATTAGTTTCATACAAAGTTTTTGGCCACACTCATCTTAAACGGTCGATTTTAAAAAATTGTTAAATTTGTACCAAAACTTTAAATTGTTTCGTCGTGCAATTTAGCCGCAAACTTGGACATTTCTATGCTAATATTGATTTTTAGAAATAACTAGTGGGAGGGTTACACTCCGCCAAGTCAAATCGTTGGATACTCCATCCCGATTGACAACTGTCAAGCTCCAAAATGGGTCAAAAATGTTGGTGGTTAAATTTTCGTTTCTTATAACTTTAATTGTATTAAGATGTGTCAGTTAAGAACCTTCTTTCTTAAGAAAGGGCGTGGCATCAACCCCTTTTCAATAATATAATTTTTTTATCATATTTTTTATCAGATGTGGGATACACGTGCTGATCGCAGTTTTTTATTAAAAAATTGATTTTTTTTTTACTTAAAAACGCCCCCAAAGGCGGGCGTGGCAAAAATTTATTCATTTGAGTTGATAGCTTACGTACAGAACTGAAGATTTTATAGTGCAAGTCTTTTGGATTTAAAACAAATATATCAAATAAAAACCGTTTATTAGAATATATATTAAATATGACCTCGCCTACAAGAAGGCGGTTTTCGCTTTTTTCTTAAATTCCAATCACAATATACTTAAGCGAGGATATTGCATACCAAATTTCAGCTTCCTACGACAAGTTTGATTTTTCATGCTAATAAGTAGTGGGCGTGTCAGTGGGCGGATTTCAAAAAATTTTACACTTGTACTGCTTCGGGACCTAGAAAGAACAAATATCAAGGTTCAAGTTCCTAGCTCAAAATTTAAGGCCTAAAAACTACCGACAGACGGACGGACGGACGGACGGACGTGGCCTCATTAGATGGAGTTTAATTCGGTCTCGATCATATGCCCTTAAGGTCTTGGGGGTCTACGGTGATTATTTCTCCATGTTACAAACTATTAATCAAACTTAATATACCTCCTATCCTATGGGAGGGGGCTTAAAAACTGGACAAGCCACGCCCCTTTTAAAAAAATGGATTTAAAAACCTTATATGGAATACAAATTTTTTTTAGTTAATTATTAACTTGCGAATCATTAAATTCTTTCAACAAAGCACATTTTTTTAAAATTGTAAATAGTTGTATTTTTTTTTATTTCTTAAATAAGAGTTTCGGTCTTCCACGTTGCTTGACATGGCTCAATCAGTCGTTATGTCTCATTGACAACATATTTATCAACCCTTTATTAATATAACTCTTTGTCACTTATCAAAACAATGTTTTTTTTTTGACTATAAAGACAATCTTAGACTCATTCTATATTAAACTCTTGGGTGCATTGACACCTTAACTACTCCTACAGGAAATATACTTCCTTACAGGCTACGCCTACGCCCTTTCACACCAAAAACACTGCACTTAGGCTCTTCTTAAGTATTTTACTTGTGTATACTTCCTCCGGACAAAAAGTATACACAAACAAACGAAATCTCAGCCAAAAGTCGAGAGGGTGTCTTGCCTAGTCGAGCGGCAAAAAGGTGTCACTACTTAGCAACGAGGCAGAAGTTTAGCAATTTTTAATGCAGTTCGTTGGTTCGTCCCTGCTGTGTGTTGCATCCGAGTTTGTATTTTCTAACTAAGTACTTTTAGATACATTCGGATTGAGGAGCAGCGGGCTATATCGTCGCATTAAACTCGACCGAGAAACTTTTAAAACTTTTGTAAGTGCGAAAAATGACTTTATTTCATTTCGAAAAGTCCTGAATGATAAACACACAGCAACTACACCAGCAGTATAGCTATGCACCAGCAGCAGGACTTGGTGAATAGCTCACTTGGCCTCACTTTTTGACAACAACCGTTGATCATAAACTTAGACCCAGGGCGTACAAGGAGATAAAAAAAAAAAAAAAAAAATAAAAACGGGCTAACACTTTCGCTCGTCTTATTTGGAAGGACTGAAGCGATTTAATTTTATACTTGAGTTTGGGTTGCGTTTTTTTTTTTGCTACTCTCGCATCACATTTTGATTTGAGCCATGAGCGACTGGGGCTGGGGACATGCCAGATGGGTGGGACCTAGCGCAGACATTTGCAAAGGAAGCGCATTTTCGTTTGAGATGCCATAGAGCTGGAAACTTTATGAAAGCTTATTTACTTGAGTACCTCTTGAGATGGTGAGTGCACTTTTGAATATGTGTGTATATATAAGGAGTGTTTAGTTGTAGGAAGAATTTAGTCTTTTTTTCACTTATCCTTGGAGCTTACAAGAATGGCATCAAATAACAAGATTTTGCAGTTACTTTTAGGAAGATTTTTATGAGAGCGTTTATGTGGAGTGCACTTTGAATGTTAACTCTGTAAAGTTTCGTTTATAACATGCAAATATATTGAGCAGTCAATTTTGAAGCGAGAACACACACATTAAAGAGTTAATATTTTGTAGTCCATTAAAATATTGTCATGGATGGCTCCTTGAAATACTGGGAAGCAGTAATAATTCTTATATGAAAGGGGATTTTTATACCTCCTAAGACTTCAAAAGAGTTCACTAAATGCGACGCCCCGTTTGGCTAGGGTGGCATCCTTATAGACAGCGAAAAACGAAGAAAACTACAATGTTACTCGTCAGATTATTCCACTTGGCGTAGGAAGTAGCTCCTTAAAAACTCAAGAAGTGCCAGCACTTCTTTGATTATCCATACATCTTGAGGCCTCATCTCCTAAGCTCTGTGGGACTTCGTCTCCTTGATTTGTTCTTGGTTTAATTAAAGTCCTTCCCATGATAAAATTGTTGTAAAATCAAAATCTGGTCACCCAAGTTTCTTTTTGCCGTTTTTGGGCAGTATTTCGGCGTCTGCATAGGCGGGCGTGTCCATATGATTCACATGGATATTTATTTAGCCAATATCCTTTTACTACCGTACTAAGAATCAATTAGCTTGTTAGATTTTATACGTACAGTGTCATATGGTAGCCCTAGGAATGATATTCAAAAGAAGCAATCGATGTCTGAATCAACAAAATATATTTTTAATTCGTTTGATTCATATAAATAACATCATTATCGGAACCTGCTCATAGATTGCTCTGCAAGAACTCGATCAAAGGTCCCCCCCCCCTCCATCTGAATCTTAATTCGAAATAGAATTGCATTTGCCCCCGAGTTCGAAGAACAAATTTGAAAATTTGAAATGTGCAATTTGATCAACGAGAATGTACACAAAACACTTATAGCGGTATACATGGAAAATATATAAGCACTCATCCAATAAATTATTCAGCATTTAAGTGAATTCATGCATTTTATTTATGAGCAAAATGCATCTTCAAGAGCCAAGAAAGACGCTCGCATTGGGTATCATGAATTGAAATATTTTTACCTTTAGCTGTATAGATACAGGCTGCACCTCTCGTCCTGAATCCGTATACAAATGCATTCGAGCAAATATTATGTACATCCCATTTGAGTTTTTTTTTGGAACTGAGAGAAGGGACTTGCCTCTGAGGAATTGAAAATTTTATAGACATCAGGTAAATGGTACAAAGTAGCATAAATGGTACCTTTGCACGCCACAAGACCAGAAATAAATGCACTTAAATGGAATACTATATTCAAAACGACACATCACATTTGGAAACAGTTTATGAAAAATTATTACTCGGCTGAGATGATGGCTGAAAGGAAATATTTCTAGGAATAAAAATTGATCTAAGGAAATTATACTTTGTTGAATGGCTGTAGAAAGTGCTTTTTTCTGGTTCATTTCGGGCTGAGATCTTGCTGAAAAGTTGTTTTTTTGGAATTTAAGAATTTAATCTAAGAATTTTTAGTTATTTTAGAATATAGCAACATAATTTTGGAAAAATAACCCTTTTATAAGATTTAATTTGGGAATACAGCTATCCTTTCTGTTTCTGATAGTCACTAAGCTATAGAATTCTGAAAAAAGCATGAACCCGACTTGGAGGTGCGGTAGGCTTAAACCTTGGCAAAATTTTTGCTAAGCCAATCTTGTTAGGAGTTGGCGCCTTTCGAAAAGGTTTGATCCAGGCTAGTATAGCAATCCACCTCGATATGTTAATCGGTTCTAACATCATGAAAAGATCCATAATGAATTCAGTGTCGGGTAAAGTGGGGCAGCGAGGGAATGACACACTTTTTAGATCTTTTCAACCTACAATGTGCTTGTATTGGGCGAGAACTGGAAATAAAATCAGAAGAACGCACAGAATCATACAGCACCTGGTTGAAAGTGGGATAAAAATGTCATTTGTATATTGTTGTAAAGCTTTTGTTTTGGGATAAAAATGTCATTTGTACATTGCTGTAAAGCTTTTGTTCCACAAATACAACGACAAAAAAAGACCGTCAAGTATGAAGTCCGAGCGGTCCGCCGGCTTATTTTGAAAGATTAGCGCAGAATTATTGCCTAATTTGCATGTAAAATGTTGTTGTAGTATATTTGCGACTCTGTTATACCCGACCCAGGGTATATTAAGTTTGATGTATAGTTTGTAACGCAGTGAAATAATCACCGTATACCCCTAAGACCTTTAAGAGATATGAATGGAACCGACAGGAGAATCGATTAAGCCATGTCCGTCCGTCCGTCTGTATGTAAACAACTTTTAGGCCTTAAATTTTAAGGTGGAGAGCTGAAATTTGATGGGCTGGCTGCAAGTTCAGTTCGTTAGATCGGTTACAATGGTTCACATTCGATTTTGGTATGCAATATTTGGTGTGTAGATATAAGCATTCCCCAACTTTCACGTACGTGTAGTATATATCTTCGCCCACTTTTGTGGGCGTGGCACTTAACGAGGATTTTTATTTAAAAAGGCGGAGTTTTAGGCCGAAATGTATGCAACCACCTAGTATAAAGCATTCAACAGTTATATTTTTATATCCCGCCCACTTTTTGGAGGCGTGGCCGTTTTTTTTGTATGGTCGGGTATTTTGCAATTCGTCGTAGATGGACTGAATGATTGCATACGCATTGTTGCACTTACCCACTTGTTTTTCTTAATTTTTTAATGACGATATCCGGCTTTTGCAAGCGCATCTCAATAACACATTTGTTTTGCTTAATATTTAAAGAATATTTCGGGTGCAATTTTAAGAAGATGTATGCATAAGATTTGTGTATACGGGTTATTAAATGCTGCCATTGCAGTGTAGTAAATAAAGGGGAGATTTTTTACTGTTTGCCCGGTTATATAGAGTGGCGCAACAGCTCGAGGTGAACCAGGGCCAAACTTCTCCACAATGTATGCTGTGTGCGTTGATTTCTTCACATGCAAGCGGAATTTCAGTTTTTTGCCGAATCCGAACTTCACTTTAAGAAGTTTTTCCAGACAAATGATACTCTCGGAGGGCTTGTCAGAACTTCACGGAGGTTGGGACCGTGAAAAAGAACTACTCTTTTTTTTTCAGGTGACGATGGTAGGATTCGAACCCAGACTAACCACTTCGCCACGGCACCCCACTTTGCACGGTATTCGGGATTAAAATTCTTAAAATATATATTTTCCCATTAATTTTATCTTATTTTATCCTAGACACTGTTGATATTTTTTTCAAGTCTACTGCATTTATTTAATCCGAATATTAAGTTTAGGTACTTCAATTATTATTGAAATGCAGGGTGACAAATAAATTTTTTTGATTTTTTTTTTGTAAAAAATAAATGACAAACGGGTTTTTTGTTTTTAAAGTTTTTTGTTTATTTTGCTTTTTACTTTGGTGATTTGTGCTTGTGTAAAATTTAGTTGATAAAATAGAAACAACTTAGAAGATATAAGCATTTTGAAGTTCTACCATTTAAGGAAATCAATTTGAATAATTTAAAGCATATCTCAAAAAGCACAAAATATTTCAGCCTTATGTACTTTTCTTTAGAGCCTCAAAAAATTTTTTGTGTTCGATATTTTTTTCAAAACGGTATATTATACCGTTATCGAGATTGTGTGTCCACCACATGCGGTTTTTTTTTAGCTTTTTTCTGCATTTTTTTGATTTAAAATCCATAAAACTTCTATTCAGAACCTTTTGTTGAATATCGTATTTTTTTTTGATTTTTTGATTTTCAAAGCACAAATTTTTTAATAATTGGTAAAAAAGGCGATTTTTTAAATTTGTTTTTTCTTTTCAGAATTTTTCAGAATTTTTTTAGTTAATCGGCATTTTTGAAAGACCTTAAAAGTTTTAGAATTCATTTTATACGTTCTACATACAAACCAAATTTCATTATAATAGGTAGCACCGTTAAGATACCAGAATATTTTCAAAAATAATAATTTTGAAATGTTTTTATAGTTTTCGAGCTAAATCTCAGAATCTGCTAGATATTCGAAAACTTCTATAGTTTTCCCGAAAATAACGAATAGTTCTTGATGTTTGTGTTTTTTTTAAATAATTTAGCCGATGCTATATCGGAGATAGTGGTGGGAACAAAAACTTTTTTATTATTTTTTTCGAAAATACGCCAAAACTACAGTTCTAAAACCGTTTAACCAAAATTTGATTTTAGCTTTTGCTTAGCCTTTGGCTGCTTTGTAGGCCTAATATGGGCTTTTAAAATAAAGTGATTAAAAATTTATGACGTTAAGCAGGTTGAAAATGGGTATCTATTTTCTATTCCCGATTTCTCAAAAACTTTTCAGTATTTTGCAGAAACTCGATATTATTGTAAAAGCTTAATATTTTTCTAGGGCATGTTTTAATTTTCTTTTTTCTTGCTGTAAAACTCTTTAAGATAAGGCCAAAACACTTTTTTTCGTCAATATTCAAACTGTAATTAAACCGTTATGCGTGCATGAATAATTGCGTTTGTATGCGTTCTCATTTTATTTCACGTACTTTATAAGGGTACCAAATTTCATCATTCTACGACTTACCGTTCAGAAGTTACAGGTGCGGACTGAAGGACGGACAACGTAGCGATACCATAAGAGGTCCTTTTTCCATTTTTGGGCGGACCGCTAAAAACCATTAAAAACAAGGGGAATGTGTTTGTCTGTTCGATTGTGTCCCGAATCGAGAGTACATATTTCCGCACGGTCGATGGTGTGGGCGGTCCAATTTTTGCCTCATTAAAGGATTTTGGCCACATTTACACTGCATCAAAACTAAAGTAGTTCCTATGCCCTGTCTTCCTTGACCAAAAGGCATTTTGAAATAAAATTTAAATTCGAGCCTTATAAAAGTCTCAGTTTCATAAAACAATTGTGTCATTGTCACGTGTTATTGAATGCTTCAACTGTCTTCAACTTGGTTTCGACAATCGAACCCCGCCATCGCATATAACTCAGAAATTCCTGTTTAAAAACCCTTGACTATTCTCTTACCAGGATCGCAACGGCAGTCGCCGAAGGACTTGAAGTCGTCTGTTGAAGTTTCTGAGACCCTCTTGAAACAAACTTTTGTCGCTTTCTGCGTCGCCTTCGAATTCAGGGTAGTTCGAAGTAATCTGTACCTTAATGCCAAGAATTTACGCCTTTATTGTTCCAGTTTAAATCTTTCCGATCTATTAAATACATGTCAAAGCTTATGGCTTACGTCATAGAGTACACAGAAAGTATACACCGTATACAAAGGTATTCACCGTCGTCGCTAAAAGGTAAGGGATCCTTTCCAGAGGCTCTTCCTTAATATTTTTATCAATGTTTTTAATGCGTCCTTAAACTGTGAAACATTTTAAAGAATTAAAGAGCCTGCTCTGCAATACCCCTTTAAACATGACTAACTCCTCACCTTTTCTGCAAACAACAAAGGCATTGGCCTTCGCTTTACCTTTCTTTTGCACACAAAAAGCTGTCCCCTACTCTGGCTAACAAAGCCTTTAACAGACTCCTGCCTACATAAAAGCCCAGTGACCTTTATTCAAATCATTATTCAAGTTGATGATGTCCAAAAAGTATTTACAATTCTGTTAGACCTGCGACTACAAATGCGTCTGCCCAGGATATTACACTGCCATCACTCAAATCGGTCGTTCGTCAACGGCGACGCGACCACGTAAAGTAGGTAAAGAGGGTTTCAACGTTTAATTAATAATTTGGTTTATGGCATTGTGATTCCGTTCAATTAATATTCTGCCCGAATAGTGGGCGACCGATTTTGATGACAGCTGGCTGGTGTTGAACGATTATAGAACGGGCTATTGATAAAAATAGAATAACAGTCGTCGAAATGTGTGCGTAGTTAAAACGGATTGGGGACTAGGTAGTAGGTACCATATCTATTTTGGTTTATTGATTTTTGCCGGTATTCAAAATTAGACTCAAAGTTCCATAGCTGCCACATTTAATGGCAATTTAAAGAGGTAAATAGGTTTTGGTCTTAAAAGTGAAAGTGTTCCCTTGCCATTTATCACTCATGGAGCTCCCATGTCCTAGTTCTTCAATGTACTGCAATACAACTTCTGGATTATGGATAAAGTGGAAAGCATCCGAAAAAAAAATACAGGCGACAAACCCACCAGAGAGACAGACACAGATCTATATAGAAAGATAGCCGGGCGTCAATTACAGAAGATGGAAAAGTCTCATAAGCCCCTCTGTCTGACATTGCCACACTGAAGTGTTTATATTCCTTTTTTTTTGTTGTTTCTGGTGGTGAACAAAAAGCTAATAGGGTATGAAACAGGAGAACACTAGTACAATGTCATGTACACGTTTGTACAGCCTTTTAGATTAAATTCCGTTTGAGAAGAAGCGCCAAGTAAATCGAAGAACAAGATGAAGAAATGGAAGTAAAGCAAACAATGCTGTGCAGTGCAGGAGATTAAGGACGGTAGATAAAATGATTTCCCTCGAGCATTTAGAACCGTATTTCGGAGCAATTTCGAACAGTATGAAAGATGCTCCTACCAGTCCTTATTTATTCACCGTGTCAGGCGGGACAAAAAGTGCACAAGTCAATGAGTGAACCGGCCCGGATGTGCTAGACGTTAAATAACAGCCACGGAAAGGTAAAGATAGCAAAGAATTACGCCACGAATTAAACAATGACAGGACGGGAGCGAGTGCCTTTACCGTTGGGAGGATGTAATAATCCGAAAGTGAATTCCGTGTGATCTCTATAGATTCATGCTCAGCGGTGGAGTCGCTATGTTATTAGGATGAAGATAACTGGTAATATGTGGAGGAGGACGTGAACATATCTCTCCGCGTCGGTGTCGAAATGGAATTTATGCCTCCTCATGGGGGCTATGCATATCCTTTATCATTGGATATTTCGAGATTATTTAGCGCAAATTGTATAGGCGCTTCCATGTCGTTGGAAAAAGGCAATTCTAACATTTTCCTGAGGGCAGCAATAAATTCAAAAGTTTTCAAATCACTCCCTGCCAAACAATTGTCGGGACTTTTTTCTCATTGACTTTGCTCCATTGAAAGACATTAAGAAAGGATAACAAAATTTATACAACCCTGGGATCTTTGATTCAAATAACTATAGAAGAGTAAAAATTATTTCTCCCAAGGCTGTGTTCAGTTTTTATCATTATGCTGTAGCTCGATGCATTCATAAAAAACATCACCAAGCGGTACCCAACATATCCGGGTCGACAATCTCAAACTCGGTGAAACAGTTTATTTCAGTTTGAGAAACTTCCGCATGAAAGTTCCACCCAAATTGATTTTTTCCTTGTGTGTACACGGGTATACGTAACTGGAAAATATTTGACCAATATGTGGTTTGAGTCTTCCTCGTATATACTCGCCTGCACCCTCTAACAACATTACTCCACTCTAGGCGAATATAAATATCTAAAAAAAAAAACACCAACTCAATGGAGACATAAAATTTTGAAGTTTTATTGGTGAACTTTTTAATGAAATGTGTGCAGCAAGCGAAAGTAACTTTTCACTCTAATGTCCTGGCGCCGAGCGCCATTTGTACAGATAAGTCGAAGGTCTTGGTCTCCGTGGGGACTATAAACATTTTGCACGCGACCATTTGCTTTATCAGTTTATTCGTTTATTCGTGCTCCGGAGCGTTTCCGAACTTCTTGCGAAAACACACACACACATAGTTTTTTTTTTGTGGCGGAGACTGTATGCATCCACCGCATCCCTGCGCCTCCCACACACCTTACGCTGAGTGAGATTGATTTTACGAGCAGCACAATGGAGGTCGTGTATAAGTTTTATAGTTAAGAATCTTAGCGTAAACTTTTCTCATTTTATTTAGTTGGTTATACTAGAATTTAGTTTAGAAGTTTTGCCTGCCCCACTATCGGGATGTTTCTGTTCTGAGTCAAAATAGGTAAAGTGGCTTGGAAAAGGAACCCATGTCGAGTTACCACATCCGAAGATAGGTTTTTTGCCCTCTAAAATCTTTTGTCAAAACAAAGCAGCTCTACTTCTCGAAATTTAGGCTATGTCTCTGCCTTACACTAATTTACATAGATCTTCAATTTTATTTATCTCCTATAAATTGCAAGATTTACCATAAAAACTAGCATCCTTTTGGCAAGTAATTAAAAATAGGTCTCCTCGTAAATCGCTTTCATACTTTTCATAAACTATACCTTTTTCGCACACCTTTATAACAGTTTGCGACTCGAATATGGGTAAATTTAACTGGGGTGGGATCGGCTATGGTGATCTGTGATTTTCATATTTTGTGACAGTCAATGTGATCACAAACAATAGTCCGTCTGTGTAAGGTGATCACAAAAATATTGTTCCGAATCGTTGCTTTATTTAGGCTTGTGATGTAAGAACACTGATTTTTATTCGTTCATGCAGAAAGTCAGCCTAAGAGTAGGCAAAAACACCAACTTACCAGATAGTTTGAAAACTGGTGAACAGCTGATTTTGACTGTGATTGATCGGGAGCTGTCACAAGAAAATTGTGTGACAGTTTACGCACACGAATTTTTGTGATTTGTAACATCAGTTATCCTAGATCACCTTAGACTGTTCCACCCAAGGTTATTTCTACGGGTACGTGAAAGAAAACCCATGGAAAAACATGGAATAGACATAAAGTTTTTATGGTTTAGTCAGTTTTCAGATGACACAGAGTGGTAACAGCAATACCTACCCAGACATAATAGTTATGCTGAAAGAAGAAAGAAAGAAGTTGCTTATTACATGGTGAAATCAAACGATATAGACGATTTTGAGTACTTTGGAATCGGTCTCTCTTACTTTTAGGGATTTTGGTTTTTCGGGATTTTGGATTTTTGCGCTTTTGGCTTTTCGAGAATTGGGGCTTTCGGAATTTCCTGCCGTGCAGCTTGGTGAGAACATGGCTGCAGCAGCGCCCCCCGAAACGAAAAGATAGCGCTTGTCGTAAAAGGCGACTAAGGGGCTTAGGCCACTGTAATACCTAAGTGAGCCTAACGACTCATTCAACGACTTACACTTTTCCACCAGTGTGCATTATGTAAGTCCGTGTGTTGACTGTAAGACCACCGATGTCGGAAAAGGACGTTCAAACAACATTAAGGACTATGCACGTGTCGAACAAAACAAAAACAAAGTCATTTAGACAAGAGCATTATGGAAAGGTACTCTTTGAATGGAACTACTCCGCCAGGCACTGTTTATGGCTTACATGGTAGAGATCCTGGGACGAGCAGTAATGCTCGGATCAGAGGTTTCCGGGGGATAACAGAATAATGCAACTGCCTAAGCACAAGATCAGGGTCGCGAGTTGGAATGTTGGTAGCATGACTGGTCGCAGCTACGAACTTGAAGAGGTGATGGTTAGAAGGCAAGTGGGCATCTTATGTGCCCAAGAGACGAAATGGCGGAATACTGGAAACAGGGCTCGGTTCTTGGATATAAAGACAAAAGCTTATAAGATGTACTGATACGGAAATGAACAAGGTAGGAATGGAATCGGTATCATCCTTGCGGCAGAAGAGCTACTTGATGGCATCTTGAATATTTCAAAGCCAAGCGACCGGTTGATATCTCTCAAGCTGGTGATGCAAGATGAGGTGTGGAACATCGTTAGTGCATATCCTAGCCAAGTTGGGTGTGAGCAGAGGGAAAAAGATGAATTTTGCATAGATTTTCATAATCTCATCAAAGCGGTCCCAAAAGGAAGAGCTTTTGTTTGTAGGCGGAGACTTGAACGGACATGTCGGGAAATCTAACGAGGACTATGAAATCTGCCGTGATGGACTGGGGTATGGCACTAGGAACTCTTCTGGTGAAGATATCCTAAACGTTTGCAAATCATAAGGTCTTATCGTGCTTAATACCATATTCGTCAAGGAAAGCAGGCACCTGGTCTCTTACAGCAGCGGTGGGCATGAGACCCAGATTGACTATCATTTGGTGTACAGTTCCTTAAAGCCGCGGGTCAAAGATTGTAATGTGATTTTAGGTGAGGCGATTATAACACAACACCGCCTGCCGCTGACCGTCATTTTTATGGAACCGTCAAAAAAGAAAATTAAGCAAGCAAAACAATCCGGGAGAATCAACAGGTATAAGAAAAAGGCAAAGCATTTTTAAGCACTGTGCAAAATCACCTCTGTAACATCATTGACGAAAACGAAGATTTATAGTGCAAAGCACAAAATATGTGGGATGACCTACAGCAAACGTGCATAGAGAAGGCCAAATCACTCCTAGGGACTTCAAAAGGCCACCGCAAACAGGTCAATGAAACAATTTGGTGGTCAGATGAGGTGAGACTAGTATTCAGTGAAAAGAAGGCAGCTTTCAAGGCATGGAAGAAGTGCTCCTTGAACAACAGAGATGAAATGCTTCGCCTGAAATTGGAATATAGACACCTCAAGAGTCTTGCTAAGAAGAAGTGCGCCCAGGTTCGAGAAGAGAATGGAGGGCCTGTATCACGAATTGGAGGAAGTTTCTTCTTCCACTGCCAATACACATCAGGCCACACAGAATCTTAGACAAAGCGCCAAAAAGGGCTAAAATCTTCAAAATTGCCGCTCAGAGGAGGAGAAACGATCAGGAGAAATTCATTCGCCAAAGTTCATCAACAATGCTCAGGGACAGCTTCTTGTCGATGACGAAAAATTCTTCACAGATGGCGGCACTATTGTGAGGGACTTTTGAATGAACGGTTTCCCGGGCAACACCTTCCAGAAGAAACTATACTCCGGGAAGAAGAAGTACCAGACATAACAGTCGACGAGGCTGGGAAGGTGGTTAAGTTCTCCAAAAAGTGAAAAGCGGTTGGGCCAGATCAGACGGCCTCAGAGTTCTGAAAGAAAATAGGAGGCAGCGGGTCCAGATGGCTCACGACCTTCATCTCCAATCTAATAAGAGGGAAACTAATGCCTAATTAGTGGAGGGAATGTTATCTCCTTCCTTTGTTTAAAAGAACAGGTGATACGAGAAGCTGTGACAATTACTGTTCTATTCTGCGAAGTCACACACAATGAAGATCGTCGAGCGGGTACTAGATAGTCGACTACGGCAAATAATAAGGCTATCTGAGGTCAAGTGTGGGTTTGTCGCGGGCAAATCAACCACTGATGCAATCAAACACATAGAGATCATCATCGAAAAGTCGTCAGGAAAAACATCGGGATGCCCTTAATGATCTGCATATGGTGCTGGTTGATTTTGAAAAAGCTTTCGATAGACTACCACGAGATCTGATATGGGTGGCGCTAAGAAAACGAGGAGTTCCAGAAGCCTTCGTGCTGAGGTCAAATCGTCGTACCCCACAAGCGTACCATTAGAAAAACGGTACAGTGGGATGGTTATGATCCATCACTTCAGATCATAGCCTGGCGCCTAAATGAAAAAGAAAAAAAAAAGCTCTGTTAAATGACCCCTTTGAGCTTTTACGTACCTTTGACGTATTGATTGTATTTCACTCTGTTACAAACTATACATTAAACTTAATATACCCTGTGTCGGAGGGGTTACACTCCACTAAGGCGAGTCGTTGGTTAATCCATATCAATTGACCACTGTCAAGCTCCAAATTGCGTTTTAAAAATTGGTTGTTAAATTTTATTTTCTAAAAACTTTAATTCTATTTAGAATTTAAAAAAATTTCATTCCTTAAAAAAAGGGGCGCGGCATCAGCCCATTTCAATAACATCGTATTTTTTGTTAATTTTTTTTTGGGTATACGCGTATTGATTGCATTTTTATATTAAAAATTTCGTTTATACTTAAAAACGCCCCAAAAGTGGGCGATACGCAGATATTCGTTCGTTTTAAAGTGCAAGTTTTTTGGATTTCGAGCAAATAATATTGTGTAACTATTGGGGCGGGTTACAATCCGCTTAGGCCAATTGTAGGATACCCCATCCCAATTGACATCTGTAAAGCTCCGAATCGAATTTATCAGTTGCAAGTCTCCTTTTGTAAAAAGGGAGTGTGGCAATTTTTCTAGAGAAAGCGAGTGAGCAGCTCTTGACAGAGTAGTCGCTTATTTGACGGTTTTAACTTGCGATTTAAGCCACCGAGGCAAACACCAAGATCAGTGTTTAGTGTTCTTCGGCATTTGGGACAACAAAAATTATTGTTTTAAATTTTTTTCTATTACTTATTCCAGTTCGAATTGAGTATTCAAAGTTTAGGTAGGACAACGTCTGTTGGGTCAGATAGTAGGCCATAAAAAGTGCTTTAAAACCTTTAGTCATTTTGCTTTAACCGATAGCTCAATTGGTCGGAGAGGTACCTGCGATAGGTGCGAGGTTAACAGTGTTTTGCCATGCCGCGTGAGCTGAAAATGGGATTTTCTTTCGACATTTCGTCTGATAGTATTTAAAGTTCACTCTGCGATAAAATTTTAGAATAGTTAGCCCTGTATTGCTTCACCAGACTCACCTTCTTCAGGACAAGGACGGCGCTCTGAAAACTAGACTCTGTTTACTTTAAAGAGTTGTAAGGTAGTTTTGTAAAACCTGTAAGGTTCCCTTCAAGGCTTAAGATATCGTTCCTTTTGTGATTAAATCACCTTTTGTCATTTCTAGTAAATAGCTCTGAATAGCTCGCTTAGCCTTGTTCCAACTTTTTTTATTTCTTAATTTAACACCTATTTAGAAGTAGAGCAGAAGGCTTAAGGTCCCTTATCAGCATCCTCACTTTTTCGAACTCTCAAATTGTATGAATGTTTTTGTGTTTTAATATCTTAAAGTTTCCCGTCTTTCATTCTCTACCATCTTTTTGACACTTTGCCCTTTCCAAGTGCTGTGGGAATGCTTGGTCTTTCTTCTTTTTCTGGACCTGGCCAAGCTCTTTCATTCTTTATTTATATTTTAAAATTATGTTTTAAAATCTCCTATCAGAGAACCTTAACTTTGCAAGAGAAAAAAAGCTACACAAAGTCTCCAAGTTTTAACTAAAATATTTTCCCTTGTTTAAAAAAGTTATGTATAAAAAATTTTTGTTTTCCCTGAATTCGTTGACCCAAAATAAACTGTCAATTTGCATATAAAATGCTCCCAAAATGTATAGGCATACCTATGCACCACGGAGGCCTTTTAATGCTCGTGAATAAATCACGTGATTTTCGGACTTTTGCCTTTTAACTCGAATGAGCAGAGCCGACCAGCAGCCGACCATATAGTGCGGGGGATATCGGTATAGGTTCAGGTCACTTGCTTCTTTCCTATATACGGAATGGCACACGTCTGATGTCGCATATTAAAACATAAATCGTTTCTTTTTTTTGTCACTTCCGTCGGAAGCATTATTACCTATATAACTGTTATTTTGAGCCCTTTAATATAAAATTTGTTACACAAAATTTATTCCTTGAAATATTTTATTGAAAATTCTGCATTTTTTTTTCGAAAATATTTTTTTAAGGACTTTTCTTTTTCTGTTTTTTTATTGTGCTGGGGGATGCATGGCATATGCAAACGTTACTGGCATGCAATTTACCACTCGAAATTGGTCATGCAGATGTGGTTGCATAATATGTCGGTGTGACGTCCATTGCATAGAGATGTGCTTGTATTTTAAGGCAACATGCATTTTTAGGGGAATATCTGGAAAATACAGTATTAATTTCATGTTAGGTCCGGAATATGTGGTTAGGATGTGGGAAAATCCTGCGTGTCTGTTTGGGGACAAGTGTCAAAAGCAAGTTTCGTATTAGAAGTTAAAATCAATCAAGTCAAAGTGACAAAAAAGTTTAAGAACATTGTAAGGACTGGTAATAATGTAAGTCCACAAGTAGTCTTAGTCTTAGCTTCCAAAATATGGTAACCACATTTAACATTGCTTGCAAATGTATGACAAAAGCCCAAATAAGCTCATAAAATATTTTAATTTCTTACAGTTTTTTAAGTGCAACTTGTTGGTAGTGAATTGAAGGCAAATAAAAGACAGTCTACATTCGAAAAGTTGCTATATAATGAGAGTCCGTATTGAGAGGGCTCTTGCTTTATATATAGAAAGGTCCGGCTTTTTGGACAATATTTAAAATTACAATCATTTTAATCAATCGATTTTGCTACAACTCTTAAAGCTTAAACAAATAATAAGTTTAACCTTCATCACATACTGTTATAGTGGAAAAGTCGTTACGATATAAGTTTTTTTTTCTTCTGGCACAACCATCAACTTGTTTTGTGAGTGTAGTTTTGTTGACTGGTAATTAGTCAAAGCCTTGCTGAACCCAATATCACATCGGTACGATTTACCCCCTTGCCTAACAATTGAAAATAAAACATCCCAAAAAGTAAGCTTGCACCATTTTTTTTTCCTATACCACCTGCCTTAATCCTTTTTTGTTAGAGTCCGATACAAGGTAGCATTATATTGCAATTTCGAATCAATAAATGATAAGATGCAATTTAAAAAACAATTGTGCATATCAATATATCATATTTAAATTGAATAAATGGGCTGGGAAATGATGTAGGTAGCTAGCTGGGTTAGCATCACCTAAAAGGTTTGCCCCAAGGTCGAAGTATATAATAATACCGAATAATAGGGTATTGGGATATAAATTGCAATTGGTATTTATACAACCTGTATCGAAAATAACTGAAAACCAGTGAGTAAGTGCAACAGTGCGTATGTAACAGCTTCGGTCCATCTGTAACGGACCGCGGTATAAGTACCCTTATCCTATTCCTATTCTTCATTCCATGCCTATTCTACTTCCAATTCCTATATTTTTTGAAATTTATTCCTTAAAGAGTTTTTTTCCATACCTCACCACTTAGTTTGAAACACGGTGAAATATTAATGGTAGACCCCCAAGACCTCAACGGCATATGATCGAGACCGAATTCTGAATCGAATAAGCCATGTCCGTCCGTCCGTCCGTCTGTTCGTCACATGTTTTTAGGACTTAAATTCTAGGCTAGGATGCTGAAATTCAGTACGTAAGGTCCACGTCTTGCGAAGCAGTGCAAGTGTAAAAATTTTCGAAATCCGCCCAAAGAACCGCCCACAGTCTGTCTAAATGTGCAACTACCTCCAGAGATTTCAAAACTGTAAGACGTTCTAAAACGCTGAAATTTGACATTTGGCATCTTTCACACAAAAAAGAAAAATTGAATTAGTAAACCCCCATCAGTGGGCGTGGCAGCTATTTTAAGGGTAAATTTTAAAATTTAGTTTACTCAATATTTTTGCTAAAAATTGAAAAAATTTCGCGTAATATTTTATGTAGAGAACGCTTTGTTCTACATTTCATACAAGACTTTGGGCCACGCCCACTTTTAGAGGCACAATTGGAGAAAAACCTAAGAGTTTTCAGAAAAACGTAATTTCGACTGGCCTTGAGCCTAATTTAGGAAAGCACAAAAACAAAAAAGTAGGTTTATATAAACGAGACTTCATTCCAGATTTCGTTCATATAAAGTTTTAAGCCGCGCCCCCTTTTTCGGGGTAAATTTTTCAAATATATTGAATTTAAATCAAGAAATTGCATTTCTAGGTACATTTAAGCGTAACTTCGAAATATCTGTGGAAATATCTTATAATTGATAGCTTGTAATTAGTGGCGGTTGAACCACGCCCCTTTTTGAAGTTTGCCCTACTTATAAAATGTCAAAAAATAACAATGACATCAGAATTTTACAATGTGGGATAGGATGGGGTATTCAACGGTCCTCTTTATGGACTGTAACTTCTGCGTACACACTGTAGAACTTACTCACTGGCACTGATCAGACCATAAAGAGATAGCCAACCTTACAACCTTCTGCCTCCTAAAACCCGCAAAAACACCTACAGGCAACGAAATAAAACGTAGTTGAATCTGCCATGGGGTTTGCCTTTGATTTCCTGTCTGTGTGAAACACCCGCCAGCTGAGAGTGTAGTAGTCTGCCAGGCAAAGCACAGAACACATATGCAGTCCCCAGTCAGTGGAAGCTTGGTTATCTCCTTATAGTGTGATCAGTGTCACTGATTTTATTTCTTTTTAAGGAGGGGTGTGGCAGGTTCAGCTTCTATGACAAAAAAATTAATATTAACACAGGAATATCCAAGTTTGTGCCTAAAATTTAGGCAAAAATTAAGTTTTTTGGTTCAAATTCAATAATAAAAATCACCCCTTTACCCTTATCATACCCTTTTAAAATCAATTCTTAAAGATGGGCGTGGCCAAAAACTTTGTAAAACGAAATCTATCATATTGTTTGGTGTACCTTATATGCTAAGTTTTATTTCTTTCCTAAGTGAGGCTTAATAGCAGTCCAGATCCATGTTTTTCAGGAAAATTACAGATTTGTCCTGAATTCCTGAGAGCTTAGTATTTGTAATATGGCAGGCAAAATTTTTTCGATTTCGAACAAAGATATTGAATAAATTGCATTCTTTTGTCCCCTTTTTTGAAAATGGGCACTATAGGTTAGGTTAGGTTAGGTTGAAAAGGGTTGTTTGCAACTAGTGCAAGTATACTCGGTGGCCAGATTGGCCCATTGTGATTACACTTGTGAGGTAGACAAACATGGTTGGAAATATGTCTTACTAACTGATCTTTTGATAAATCTTTTTAGGTCAAGTAGTGATATTCCTGCCAGGTCGTCCAGGCTTTCAAAGAACCTGACTCCTAAAAAGGTTAGTCGGCGTTCTTGGAGAGCTGGGCAGTGGCAGAGAAAGTGTTCTATAGACTCTATTTCTTCTTCATACCTACAGCTTCTGCAGAAGTCGTTAGCAAAGATTCCCATTCGTGTAGCCATGACACCAATGGTGCAGTGTCCCGTGACTACACCAACGAGTGTTCTTATGAAATTTCTACTGAGAGATAGAAGGGTCGTTGTTCTTTTAAGGTCGAGTACTGGCCATAAACTGTGAGTTATGATACAATCTTTAGACTGTTGCCAACGTTCACCGGCTAGTTTGATCGTGTTAGACTTTTGGCTGTGTTTAAATGGAGATAAACCCGTCGGTCAGCCATCGTTATGTCCATATCAGAACCTTTCCTTGCCTGTTCGTCCGCCAATTCATTTCCGGCCACGCCAACGTGCCCAGGAACCCAGCAGAGTAGAACTGTATGGAAGCTTATATCCTTTTATGCCATAAGGCAGTCCTTGACACACTAAGAGTATACGAGGTTGGAGTCCAGGGCTTTAAGTGCTGCTTGACTATCAACACATATGGTGATTTCCATTGCTGGAAGATCCATAGATTGAATTGTCTGGGCAGCTCTCTTCACCGCATAAATCTCAGCTTAAAAAACACTGCAGTAGTCATTTAGTTGATATGACTGGTTGATTTGCAATGTTTCCGAGAAGACTCCAGAACCTGTTCCATTCTCTGTTTTCGAGCCATCTGTATAGATAGCTATACCCAGTCATGCCTACTTGGTATAATGACTTTGAATCTTTTGTCGAAGTCAAATTCAGGTTTCTTATAATCCGTACGGGTTACAGACCCATTTTGATTTAAGATGTTCAGAATGCTCGAGTAGACATTGTGATTTCCAGAGGTTGTTCTCTCTTAGTCTGAGAGCACCACATTTCTTGTGAAAAGCTCCAGAGGTTGGAGGTGCAGCATTGTTTCCAGACCTGTTTGAGGCGTGGATCTTAATGCACCTGTGATACCTAACCAAGCTAATCTTTGTACCTTCTTCAGATTATTGAGGTAAGATTTCGTTTATACTACACTATAGCTCCTGTTGCCAATCGATAGGTGCTTTCCTACTTTCCCAGGCCACCTTAATGACACGCGTTAGCCATTTAACACCTTCTTCGCACATTGTCTTAAGCATTTTTGACCGGTTTTCATCAACTCCAGAAGACTTATCAACTTTAATTGCGGCAGTGACTTTATCTACTGTAGGAATCTTCTCCGCCCTAATCGCGTCAGCAATGGCATTGCTATGTTCAGTGCCCTGTTGGGGATTGACAAGCTCCGCAAAGTGCTCGCTCCATCTACGTAAGACGTCATTCTCATTTGAACAATATTCAACTTCCTTCCTCTGAGCCAAGAGATAGTCTGCCAAAATATCTTGTTTGCAGATCTGTAATCGTGCTTCAACCTCTCGCCGAACTTTTTCCATGCCTGTTCTTTGGCTGTTCTTACCGCCATATTGGAAGTTCTTTGCGCCTCAGTGTACCGGGCTCGAGAAATAGAGTTCCTTCCTTGAATCCACGCAATATAGGCTCTAACCACGCAGAGGCTTAAACCACGCAGTTCTTTTCTCACTACCAGCCGCCACACCAAGCCGCTTCACTTCACAAACGTTTCTTACAAAGGCAATGACTGCCGATGAAAACAGCTGCCATTCTTCCTCTACATTAAGCAGGTTTGTTCAAACTTTCCATGTTTTGTGAAACGTGCCATGCAAATCGCTACCCGCAAACAGTTTCAGCATCATGTAATCTTTCGCACCGTATGCAGGTCACGGGTCTTGATTTTCGCCGGGGTGGCTCAACTGGTGATCAGTTGACAACTCAGCTTCTGTCAAAACACGGAACATCACAAATCATTTTTTGAAGACACGATGGTCGCAAACAAATCAATCAAAGATCTCTGATTTAAATTGTGCCGACAAGTGCATTTATAAATGTTTTTGTGTGGAAAAAAAGTGTTTAAGATGGACAAGCCATGAGCATAGAAAAAGTCCAACAAGTTCCCTCCGTTCCTGTTCTGGGTCAGTCACACCTCCTCAAGTACTGATGTCCGAACCCACTTAAGCATTGAAGTCACCCATCATGAGGAAGAAGTCCATTTCTACCAGTCTATCCAGCGCATTATCGTCTTCGTTCAGCAAGGCCGGATACTTTGATTTTAGGTTGGGTGCGTACACCTGCACTAAAGCCAAAGTCGATCGCTCAAGCTTAAGCTTCAAGATCAAAACCCTCCCTTCTAATGGAATAACCTCCAATAGGTTTTCCGACAGCCGGTCATGTTATGTGGGACGTCAGACCAGAATAAAGTCTCCACCCATCAGCGAAGTCTCTAGTTCCGAAACCTTTCCACTTAGTTGAGGAAATTTTTCATTTTTGGACAATTTGTTTTTGGGTGATTTGACACCAAACTAGTTTCGGTACTCCGTCCTTTACGCAGAACATTGCATGCATTTGGTGAAAGTAAGAAAAATACACTTGCAAAGCTTTTTGGTCGTGCTGCAATGGACGCGCCTCACCTGTTTTGGGTGAAGCAGCGCACATACTCAACGTATTTCCTTCAATTTCGAAAACTCATTATGCCTGTCGTGAGAAGATATTTTTACCTCGGTTATCTTTGCCCATCGCCGATGCCATGTACAAGAAGTAACGGATAATATCCCCCCGTTCTACTGTCTCGACGAGTAGATGTCATGTCACAAAAATCGTGTTCACCCTAATAATATCCGTGACGAGTATTTACGCTTTCGCTTAATCCAGCAGAAAATTCATGACAGCACAAACTGATGAAGCCTGAAAAAATAAAAGCTCTCCCAGCTTTATTGTATAATTTTACAGTGCCTACAATTAATAGTGTACCCGGTCAACCTGCCAAATCCCTGACTATCCGATAAAATCAGGAATGATTCCATGGTTTCTGTCCAATTCGGCAATCACCAGCAAAGCATTGATTGAAATCCATGCGTTAAAAATATTCGATTTATCATTTCAAGCACACAGTCGACTGACTGTCACTGTCAGTGCCAATGCCACGTGTATGCATTGCCTCCAGAAGGATATAGACTCTAAAAAATTTAATTACGTAATCAATTTTGCATTTTTCATGCTTCAATCAATCAGCACGTGTATCCTGGGATCTACACCCTCGCAGACGGATGGTGCTGCGGACCAACCACCCACAATTATTGTTAAATTTCCCGCTCTGTGTTACACTCACTTTGCGTATGGGCACTGGACTGGGCAACCATGACGACGATTTACTGGAAACCCGATCCCAGAGAGTCGATGTCAGATGGCCGCCGTTTGTGGTGGGCATATCTATAGGTCTAGGTATGCACCATGGAGAAGAAGCATTAGCCACAACTTCAAGGCACATTATAAGCCCACAACTGAATAGGAGCAGCGTAACCTTCTTATCGCTGTTATCGTTTCGCCCAATGACTGGCATAGCCCCTTGCCCAGCCAAAGAGTGTAGGTCTAGGACTGTGCGGTCCATATGGATGCAACTCGCCAGTAAATGATCTGCCTAATGTCTGCGATGGATGAAACGTGTTTCTAAGGTAATCGGTTCTCGGTGAGTGCCCAGTGCCCACGCTTTGCGGTACGACTTTCATTTAAGCTGTAGCTGCTGGGTAGCCTGTGCTCCGCCTGTGTTGACGATGATGATGATGACGGAATGTGTGCTCGTAATCTTGACTTAGAAAAAGCCTCCAGTTCTGTCGGTCGGTCATCATTGTTGTGGTCAGTAGCATTAGAGCGGTCGGTTGCGCTATAGCTGCGGCTGACAATAGAAGTCCCAATTACCATGGCCATTGTGGGCTCACGTTTGGGTAATTGATAGGCCCATACACATAACCGAGGCGCATATGTGTGGTTTTTCGAATTCCATGTAGAGCGCCGCTTGGCTGCTGCACAAGAATGCATGGCTGGATGGAATTAGATTGACATTCATATAAGGGCTGTCGAATGGAGAAACGCTTGGCAATTGATTTATAGAGCTGTAGCAATGCGCTCGGAACCATCAGAGGACAGTTTTGGGGGTGGAGGATGCAATAGGTTTTGGTGGTGGCCACAATTACCTCTCGGTGGAGTTGTTCATGTTTAATGATTGTGGGTTTCCGCATCTATGCGAGAGCCAATGAGTGGCCTCTATTTTTAGGACTTCTTCATAGTGGGATTCGAGTCATAATTATGAATTGTTAAATGGAGGTACGTAAACGTCCGATCTATAATGGACGAAATGGTTAGCGGTTAACCACAGGCATAGACATCCACGTTCAATTTTAGACAGACTTTCAATCCATCAAATCGCAGGATAAGTTATGCGTTTTTAAGGCTTATACAAAAGCGTAGATAAAAACTTCCCATGATGACCTAACGAGAAATAAATCCTTCACTTTTATTGCGTAATCTGTGAATCGCCAAGTGATTCGGAATTCCACACGGGTCCGCACGTACCTGCTGGTATGTTTAATGAATGTTCGATGGAGGTGACAGTTAAATTGCATTTGGTATTCTACGACGACACTTTAAAATGGGGGATTCAACGCCAACGGATGATATGGCACTGTGTGTCTGACTCTTTGTCAACGTCACGATGAGTCGATGCTCGATGGTATAATACTAGTCCATGTTTTTTTATAACATAAAAGCTTCTTTTACTATTTTCGGATTTATTTCTTGAAGTGCGTAGTTAAAGACAAATACTAAAGCAGTTACTTGGCTTTAAGTCAGACATTACTTGATTCTATGGACCCCGCGTATATGTGGTACCAGTTGTAAAGTTTCGAACATTTTTTTTGCAGCATAAAAAGGGAAAACTTAACATACGATCTGGAACAGTAATCAAAGACTTAACATGGACATGGCTTCATTCGGTCTCGATGTATCTCTAAGTCCTCTTAGGGCCTGTTTTTCAGTGCGAGATCATCAGACTTTTCGAGTTAAACTAAGATTAACTCCAGAAATTAGTTTTTCAGTGAATTAAGATCTGGGGTCAATCTCGGCTTAACTCACCAAATTTGGTGAGTTAATCTCGGATCATTTTCGGAGAACAGTATGAAATTCTTTGAATGTTTTTTCTGCGTGGAATCTCAGTTGATTTGCGCGTTGCTGTGAAAAATGACATTTGAGAATAACTCGAACTTCTTTTCCTGTATTTTTCTATGTGAAGTGAGCGGTGGGAGAGTCAATACTTTCGAGAGTCGAAGATTTTGACAACTTTGTTGACGGAGTTTTTTTCGTTTTTGTTGGAGGTTGCTACTATCCGATGGAGCACTCAGACACAACTACTGGTCCATTGTACTACCATGCAGACACCTTACATTAATGTATTTAGTTTACCCGTCTTTCGAAGAAAGATGAGAAGGAGATTCAGTGATGAAGAGCTTAGGTGTTCGGCACTCACCACGTCAGCCCCAAAGATCCGCCACCTGATGCGAGCAAAGGCAGGACAACTACAGAGAAAGTGTTCCGCTGTATCGTCGTCCTCTCCACAGGCAAGACAGGTGGTGGTTTCGCTTAAGCCTAGCACATTCAAGTGTCTAGCAAAAGCTTGGTGGCCGGTAAGGACGCCTACAAGAAGTCTGCAATCGATTCTCCTAAGAGATAGAAGAAAAGACGCTGACCCCTCGCAGATGTCCGGGCGTAGTCGTTTAGTCTGTCTGCACCCATCGCAGTCACGCCAGCGAGCCCTGTGCTCACGAGAAACCCAAGTATCAATGGCAGACGTGACAACAGATACAGGCAGGCCTAAAGCAGGTTCGGGTCCTGAGAAAACCTCTTCTGAGCAAAGTCTGGCAAGCTCATTAGAGATCTCATTTCCTTGGATACCAGTGTGACCTGGAACCCAAACAAGATTCACTGCATTTAGCCTTCCGACTAAGTTCAACGAATTCTTGAGTTCGAGCACTATTTTGGACGAGGTAAGAGGGTTGAGCGACGCGTTTAGAGCGGCTTGGCTGTCACTGCAAACGCATACACCCTCTTGCCCTCCACCTTTTAGTCACAATATAGCGCATAGCCATAAGGATAGCGAAAATCTCCGCTTGGAAGACATACGCGTATTTTCCTAGGGGGTAGTGGAGTCTAATGTTCTCGCTTTCCACAAAGACTCCAGCTCCATACCCCTGTCCGGTCTTGGAGCCATCCGTGAAAATACGATGGCATTCTTTCCCTGGCTCAGAGTCTGGCCGAAGCCATTCCATTACCTGAGGAAAGTTGACTTGGTAATTTTGTCGCAAAAGGATTTCTGGGGTCATAAGACAGGGGTCAAAGGACAATTCTCGAACAAGTTCTTCAAAATTCCAATGCGTGTGGTACCAAAAACCACCTCTCTTTAAGCGAAAGATGGTTTTCAGCGTACACCAATGATAAATATATCAAAGGGGGGGAGGTTCATCAAAGCATCTAGAGCAGAGCCCGGCGTGCTAGGGAAGGCCCCTGTGCAGCCAAGACAAGCCGTTCTTGTGAATTTGGCAAAAGAGGCAGTAACACGTTTCCGCGAAAGCCTGTTCCACCAAACAACCGATGCGTATGAGAGGAGTGGTCTAACCATGGCAGTATAGATCCAGAGGACCCTTTTCGGAGATAAGCCCCATGTCTTGCCAAAAGCGCCTCTGCACTGCCAGAAGGTGGACAATGCTTTTTCGGTTTTGGATTCAACATGCTTGGACCATAGAAGTTTTCTATCAAGGATTACTCCCAGATATTTGACTTCATCGGATATCGGGGTAGTGACACCTTTAAGCACTAGTTGAGTCAGACCAGTGACCTTCCTCCTTCTCGTAAAGAGAACAACCGTAGTTTTAAGAGGATTCACTGAAAGCCCATTCCTAGTGCACCAATCATCGATCAAGTCCAGGGATCTCTGCGCCTGAGAGCACACAATCCCTAGGTTTGAGCCGACAGAAAGAACGGCGACATCATCCGCCTAGGCTTGTGTGTAGGTTCCAGGAAGGTTGAGAGCCTATAGTAGAGAGTCTACAACCATGCACCATAAAAGGGGAGACAGAACACCACCTTGCGGGCAGCTCTTGTTTACCCCAGTTATGACGCACTTGCCACAATTTGCTTCGGTTATCAGCGTCCTGTTCATTAGCATTGCCCTAATCCATTGAACTAATGTTCCATCTACACCATGTTGTCTGGCTGAGTTGCACATGCTATCAAACGTCGCGTTATCAAAAGCACCCTCAATATCGACGAAAACGCCCAGCTTCTTCTGGTCAAGAGCACATTCAATCCTACCAACAAGGTTTTGAAGCGCAGTTTCGCAGGATTTTCCGCGCTGATAAGCGTGTTGCATTTCAGAAAGAGGGTGCAAACGAAGAGCAACTTTGCGCACGCGCAGCTCAACCAGTCTCTCTAAGCTTTTCAGCAGGAAGGAAGACAGACTTATGGGTCTGAAGCTTTTGGCTAGGCTATAGTCTGACTTACCAGGTTTTGGTATGAAAACGACTTTAACTATACGCCGAAGGGTGGGTATGTAAGCCAAGGCAAGGCTCGCAGTGAAAATTCTTTTTAACGTGGGCAACAGCTGACCTAAAACTTGCTTTAGCATAACCGGGTAGATTCCATCTGGACCAGGTGACTTAAAGCTCTCAAAAGATGCAATAGCATATTTGACAGCGTCATCAGTCACCACTCTAGATGCAATGTACCAGTTAAGCCGCGTTGTGTTCGCTGGTTCTGCAGTGGCCACCGTTGCTGGTACCACTGAAGAGCACGTGGTGACCTGATTTCCCGGTGAGTCTTAAGGAGAAGACTGTAGGTCTCCGCCTTGGTCTCAGTGTAGGTGCCATCAGGTTTGAGTATTGAAGCGAGTCTGCTTGGTCTGTTCCTCTGAAGAACTTTCACAAGCCTACTAGTTTCACTAAGAGATTCGATCTCGTCACAAAATTTTTTTTAAGGGTCATTTTTCGACTTGCGAATAAGTCTCTTAAAAACCTTTTGCCTTGATCGATATAGTTTCCAGTCTTCTACTAAATTGGTTTTTAAGGACCGATTCAGGAGCTTCCTGGTCTCTTTGCGAATACGCTGCAGTTCGGCATTCCACCAAGGTACCAATTTTCTACGGAGGTTTTTCGTAACTGGGCACGCGAGTTCAAAACAACGGGTAAGGATGCTGTTCAGATTTTGAGCAGACATCTCTACCGCCTGTCGTGAACTCAGTTTGAGTGGAACTTGAACAGAGTGGCCAAGCTCCTCTCTAAACTGTGACCAATTTGTTTTTCTCGGATTTCTCCTCTCTTGCAAAGGTAGAACTTCGCAATTGATTTGAAATTCGATGTATCTGTGATCTGGCAGGGTGCTGTCTGGCGACACCCTCCATTTTGCGATAGTCCTTGAAAACTTGTTGGACAGGGTAAGGTCAATTACCTGCTGTCTCCTGGCGGTAACAAAAGTGGGTCTGTGACCCAAATTATTGATGGTAATGTCAGACGATAAGATGAATTCCAAAAGACGATCTCCTCTTGCGTTACATTTGCTGCTGCCCCAGACAATATTCTGAGCATTAGCATCGCAGCACAAGACGAAACCCAATCTTTTGGATTCACAATAATCTACAAGCTCAACAACTGCCTTTGGTGGAGGAGGAGTCAAAGAGTCATAGGGGAAGTAGGCCGAGGCAACGACAAAGGTTTCCCATTTGCCGTTAGCATGGCAGGAAAAAGAGGCAGCAACCAGATCTTGTGCACAAAACCTTTCGATCGTGACGGCCTCTAAGGATTTGGATGCGATAAGACAAGTCCTAGGTCTTTCGGACTTCTTATCGTAAAGAATGTCGTGTGAAGCACTCAACCCACCAAGACCACAGATGTTACCTTTCCACACCCATGGTTCCTGGATGGATGTTATGCATGTTATTGTACTACATGCCGCAAGCCTGCTACTTAGAAGAGAAGTAGAGGCTTTGCAGTGCTGTAGGTTAATCTGAGTAAACATTATGGATGTTGACGGAGTTAACTCTGTACTGAAAAACAGCTCGCTGAGTTAACTCCAGATTCGTTTTATTACGGGATTAAGAGATCTTGGTTTAAGCTGGGCTTAACTCAGCACTGAAAAACCGGCCTTTGGGGGTCGGAAATTATTTCACTGCGGTACAACCAATAAATTCCGATGAAGATAACCCAGGTTTGTCTGATTAGAAATCTCATGAAAAATCCAAGGCAGACAGATTGGGAAAACGGGGTTTGGGGGCGTGCCCTTGTCAAAATTTAACATACGAGGTCACAGACAGCAGCTCAACTTTTTTTACTCATTGTCTTCACAGAGATTCACCCCCCTTAAAGTACTTTCATACCTCCCTTAAAATAATATACAAAGTCATCCAAATATGGAACCTAAAATACAAGGCCATATGGCAGTGTCTTGCGAAAATAATACTCTTCACCATAATAAACGAAACATAATACCAACTACTTTGTCATTGTCCTTGGTTCTCTTTGCAGCACCTTGTTATATTTGTAAACTAAAAAGTTATAATGAGAATATTCACCAAAGCCTTCGCTGTTGATGCAATTTCACGTGGATCCTTTACACATCATTCTTCCCTTTGTTGTTATTATGTATACCCGGTTGCTGTTGAATCACCTTTACGATATTCGCATTAATTTAGAATTAAATTTTATGCAAACAAGCAGCAGCGCACAAAACACCCGACAGGACCCGTTGACAAACTATAAAATAACGCTTAACTATACAAAAAGGTTAAATTACAAAGAGAAAAACAACATGAACAACAACAACAACAGTAGCGCGTTTGCAAAGCGTCGTGCAGAACCCGGTCCAGGATAATGAAACTTTTTTTTATTTTGTTCTCTCACATCAAACTAAAAAGTTAACAGAAACAACAGAGAAACATTTTCAAAAACATTTTACGTGCTTATCCTGATATTTTATTTCTATTTTTTTTCTCTCTTCTGTACAGGTTGTTTTCGTTTTAGTGCATTTGCATATATATACATGTTCCTGCTGGTGGTATTTTTGGTTGGTCTAAAAAAAACTTAAAGTTGTCCTTTCTTGTTCTTCTATTTGTTTATGAATTTTCTTCGTCCTTTTGTCATTGTGACTGTTTTGTCAAGTTTGGTGGAACCAAAGGCGATTTTCTTTTAAAGAAGGATGGAACGGTTGTAAGAAATTTCATTATCTCAGTTTTTTGCTCCTTCTTTTTTTTACTTTTCAGCGTCATTTCCTGCGTCCGTCAGGACATTGTACGTAAATACAGTGTCCGGTTTAGATTTTCTTTGTTATACAGCGTGTAATAGCCAAAGACTAACAAGGGGAAAATGCATGCGGAACAGAGGGGTGTTTTTAAGGTATTATATAGCTGCTGTCACTTCACTTGCGAGAATTTTTTTGAAAAGATTTTCCTTTTTTTCAGGAAAGAGCTGTCAATTCTTTGGATTTAAGGCCTTACGCTATTTAAAATTCTATAAGAAATGTAAGACTTTAGGTGAAGTAATGATGAATCTTAGAGGTAAATTGACAGGATATTTCCCATTAATTATTATTCGTAATGTATATGGATCACAAACCGGTTAAAGAGAATCTGGTTCATGAGCTAAAACTGAAAGTGTCGAACAATGATCCAGGTAAAATGGATATAATGCCGCCATGGTGTAGAGCAACTTATTTGGTTAAGTATGCCTTTTTTATTAAAAAAAAATTCCGCTTGTTTCTGGTACTCCATTTGCAACGAACATATTTACAGAGGAGACCCTTCCAATGTTTATGTAGTTGGCAAGTTGGCTGGTTATTAAGTGCCTACGAATCTATATTACCTCGCTATACGACTTACAACAACCTGTGTACATAGATAATGAAAAGCAGGAGCTTGCCAGGGCAGTGAGCACTAAGACACAATCCTGGCGAAATCCATATTGTAAAGAAAGTCCTTAACTGTATGATGACTATCAAAAGAGGGCCACTTGACTTTTACGTACCGGACTTCAATCTGGATGTACCTATGCCGATTAAGACTTTTTAGAACCCTTCAGCTAAAGGGCTATAGTCACAGAGCGGAGCTTATTTGCGGACAAAATGTGGCAAGAAAAAAACCGTTTGTGGTTCACCGGCAGAATATGAGCCTGCAACCTTTACTTTTGGTGCGTATACTGCACTAGCCAAATCAGCTACGATTTTCCTTTTTAGTGTTCCGTCAAAAAATTACAAAAGGTCCTCTTATGGTATAACTCCGTTGTCCATCCGTCCGCACCTGTAACTTTTGAACGTTAAGTCGTAGAAAGATGAAATTCGGTATACTTATAAAGTCCGTGAAAAAATGAGAACGCACACAAGGGAAATTTTTTATATACACGCATAACGGCTAAATTACAATTTGAATATTGATAGTGAAAAAGACAAAAAGTGTTTTGGCCTTATCTTAAAAAGTTTTACAGCCAGAAGTAAGAAAATTGAAACATGCACTAAAAATATTGGATTTTCATGATAAAGTCAAATTTTCGCAAATTATTGAAAAGTTTTTAAGAAAAAAGGAATGGAAAAAAGATACCCACTTTCAACGTACATTATTTTTTTATCACTTTATAAAGGGTCTGCCGAGATTTGAGAAAATATTCAGTAGTTTTTTTTACAGCATTTTCAAAAAAAAATATTTTTTATATTTATAAAAAGCCGATATTAGGCTAACATAGAAAACAGCCTAAGGCTGAGCAAAGGCTGAGATCTAGTTTTGGTTAAACGGTTTTAGAACTGTATTTTTGGCGTATCTTCAAAAACAAAATCCTGAAAAATTTTTGTCCCCACCACTATACCCGATTTAGCTTCAGCCAAATGATTTGAAAAAAAATCTCCATTTAAAAAAATCAAGAATTATTTGTTATTTTCGGGAAAACTATAGAAATTTTCGAATATTAAGCAGATTCTGAGATTTATCTCGAAAACTTCAAAATTATTTCAAAAATTCTGGAATCTTTATGGTAGTACCGATTATAATAAAATTTGGTTTGCGTATAACACGTATTAACTGAATTCAAAAACTTTTGAGATCTTTCAAAAATGGCGTTTCTAGCTTAAAATTTTTCTGAAAGAGTTTAAAAAATTATGTAACCGGTAACTAAACAACTTGTGCTCTGAGTATTACAAAAGAGTAACCGTTGCTAGCGCAAAAAATATGACAATAAAAAAAATGTAACGGTATTCAACAAAAGGTTCTGACTAGAAGTTTTATGGAGTTTAAATCAAAAAAATGCAAAAAAAGCTAAAAAACCGCGTGTCCCTCCAACACTACCTGAATAACGGTAGCATATACCTTTTTAAGAAAATACCAGAAAAGGACAATTTTTTTCGGGTTCGAAAGAAAAATATAGAGGGGCTGTCAAAATCATTTAAGATGATTGACTAAAATGGTAGTGCTAAAAAATGCCTCTAAATTCTAGGTTTTTTCTATCTAATCAACTAAATTTTACCCAAGCACAAACCACTAGAGTAGAAAGTAAAATATATAAAAAAAATTTTATAACAAAAAACCCGTTTCTCATTTATTTAAGTATTTTTTACCAAAAAAATAAAATAAAAAAAATAATTTGTCACCATGCGTTTCATTAAAAATTTGAGTACCTGCCTAAACTTAAGATTCGGCTAAAATTAGTGAAGCAGACTTGTAGAAAATATTAACACTACATAGAGGAAAATTAATGAAAAAATATCTATTTTGAGAATTTTAAACCCGACTACCGGTCAAAAATTTCCCCTTTACTTACTACACTGCAATGGGGCAAAATATTCAAAATATTCTACAAATAAGCGAAACAAATGAGTTATCGAAATGCGCTTGAAAAAAATGCCATAAAGTCCTTAACCTCTACGATCAGGTTAAGCATATCTGGCACCATTTCATCCCACACAGTACATTTTACAAGTTAAGGCTTAAATGCCCCTCTTATAATTATGGGTTTATATGCACCGACTCCTGTTGGGTATTGAGTAACTGAAATTATTCAGTTGAAGTCTCCAACACGGTCCCTTGCTCGATATTTTAATTGCTTTCTCTGACACAGCGAAACGTCTGCCAATACATCTCCAATCTAATCATGTCTCTAGCTTTCATGAATCGTACTTGTTGGCTGCCCGTGGAGTTTTCTGTCTTACTAACTAGTTTCCTTCTACTCAGAAAAGCCAATATGTCTAACATTTCAAAGCTTTGCATTATGTTGGTGTAGCAGGTTTTTGTTAAACCCGAATGATGAACTTAGAGAAATCTCATGACTGAGGTCATTAAAAACTTAAATTTCCCCTATCCGGGACTCGAACCTGAAATTTTATTCATAAAACCTATCCGACACATAAGCTCCTGGCCCTCTGTCTAACGGCTTCTTAAGTTCCAAATGTTTTGAGCTACCCTGTCCTTTTATATATACCAACCACTACACCAAGCCGCTTCACTCGACAAACATTTATGGCAAAAACAAGAAGTTTGGTTGAAAAAAGAGCATTGTATTGGTCGTTATGCTTAAGGTCAGCATCCAATTGCCTGTTCCTAACATGCGACTCAAAATGGCAATATCGCTAAGAATCATGGGGTGGCCAGTGTCTCTACTCAAAACATGAACATCACATGTCGTATATAAAACCCACGATGATACCACAAGGAAACCTTTAACAGGGAACATTCATGTCTTCTTAATAATAAAACTATATAGACGAGCTCCAGGTTAAATTCATGCATTCGCACTATCACAAAAGTCAATTTTAGTTCCCAGTTCTACCTCTAAATTGAAGTAGTATGTCCTGTCGGCGAAATATCAAGACTACTTTGTGATCTAGTGAAGTAATTCCCATTTCTTTAAATACTCTTCATTCTGTTGAGGTTGATGTAATCTTTGCAAATCGATAGAGCTGGCATCTTCCGGATGCACTCTCGAATGGTTTAATTTGTGGTCACATTTGCGATCACATGAAAATTGAACATTGTTTATTCTGTAATTTTTTTTATTATAGATCGTTTGTAGAAGATATAGGCATGCTTAATGCAAGCATTTTATGCCTTAAGTACCCAAGGAAAACCTATTTTTGGGCTTACCCCAGTTGAATTTTAGCCCGGTATCAAAAAATCCTACCTTGAGCCAGATTAAGATAGCTGTGGGTTGAAAAGTAGGCCTCGAGGAGCTTAATGGAATTGCGTTCTTCACTACCCTTTGCCTTTAAAAAAGAGAAAGAGACACGAAGTAAGTTTGAAAAAGTTTGTTTTTTAAAAACCTGTGCTTATGAACCTTAAGGCAAAGTTTTTGGAGGGAGGTAGTCGTAAGAAACAATAAATGCAGTAAGCTAAAAAAAACTGCCATTGGCTAGATTTTTCAATCAGCTTTCTATCGAATTGTTGAATCCTCATCCGTCAGTTGCTTACCTTAATGTCCTCTTTGCAATAGTCGTCTGTTCTTAAGCCCGACCATAATAATGGAGAAAATAAACCAAAAAACACGAACGAACCATAAACCAATTCTATTTTCTTAGGCTAACCACTAGTTTATTCATGACCCACGGTAGCAGCGCTCACATGAGCTACTTTTCTAGTTGTCTTAAGTTACATACCTGTGCAAAACCTCAGATGAAATATTTTACCTTTTGCCCAATGAAACAGTTCCATGTTTGCGGGCTGACTTGGAAGGTCTTTAACCATGGAACTGCTTGTGCTTAAAATGTAAATCGACACAACGAGCAACTAAAAAATCCGTGACAAAACACAGATTTAAAAGTTGCTTGAAACTGGTATCCTTGTATGTAAAGAAATCAACACACCAGCATACATTGTTGAGAAGTTGGCCCTGGTTCACCTCGAGCTGTTGCGCTACTCTATTTATTTTTTGAAACTGGTGCCGGTTGCGCATTTGCTCGCATTCCCATTCCATTCCAATAGGAGACAAAACCCAATCGTTGCGTGACAAAAATGTGTCGGGTGTGCGGTAACCGGCTGGCAGAGGTGCGTCAATATTTTTAGGCATGTACTAGATTCATTTGATAAAACTTGTCTAAGTTGGCTCTGAAAATGCCCTCGCAGTTTTCACAAGCTAAAAAACTAAGTGAAACTTTAAAAACGCAACCAAAAGAAAAGGTCGCACTGGGTAGTGAAACTGTCATACCTATCCAACTGAAACTTCAAATTTTTAGAGCACTGAATTGTTAATGTTAAATGCCGTTCTCTTATCAAATTATGTTCGGGATGCACTCACTGGTTGTTGTCTTTTCTATATTTAACTCAGAACTGTGTGCACACGTTGGCGCCATGTGGCACACTAGTGCTCTCAGCGAAAAATCTATTATTTCGGTATTTAACACAATCCTTTAATTCAAGTTCTTCTTTTAAAATCTATTTTTTATGATCATCCTAACTTGTGCTGGAAAAGAAAACCAAAACAATCTGTCTGTCAAGACTAAGCTGTATCGATAAAAAGCTCAAAAACTAACTCAAAACTGTCTATAATCCCTGATGGGTTCGAAAATCCAAAGATTTATTACCTCCTAGACCCGCGTGACAGTATATGCCTTCCTGGTAAAGCCAACTGTCATTGTAAAATTAAGTGCACAATGCGGTTAATATTAAAATTTAGCTCACGAATTCCGAGCTCAAATGTCAACTGGTTTGTTTTTATGTATAACAGTAAATTAACATAACATTAACAAATTGAAAATGACACCTGAATTCCAATGGAAGCAGATTGGGTAGTTATACCGACTAAGCTGCTAGCGTACTATGAATAATAGAATCGTTCGGTCGGTACCAAGCTACTGGCGGGACAAGTCGATCGTGTCCGTGTGGATGGTTTTTACAGATGCGAGAAGGCCAACAACCCTGTTACGCAACCCCGCTAAGGCAGTGGAACTGTATGCTGTATCGTATGCCATCGCAGTCGCGATTACGTGCATCTTCTTCCTGATTTATGTGAAGTAAATTTTACCGCTATCCATTAACGCTTCTCAACCAAATAAGGTACAGAGCCATCTGGACTTTGAGAACCAATATTTTCTTGGAGTGCAGCAGACAATGCCAAAGAACACTACACATATCGCCTCGACGACATCGATTCGAAGCGCCGCGCCGCGCCGCCGACGACATACCGTGCCGTTTGTGGTGATTGTCAAACGCGTCACGTACCGTGTCGGCTATACTCGGAGAAAGCATTTCAAATTCTGGACAGTACTGCTCGTTCCCCAATTGCCTATTGACTACAACACTGCCTATGAGGGTCAATGGAAGTTGATGGGCCTTTTTCTGCCGTTGTTGACGGTTAGTTCACTGGAATCGAATTCGATCAAGTGCAGGAAATCATTCTAACGGTGATGCCATCATAGCATGCGGCTGTAGAAACAAGAATGCAGTTAGTTTCATACACTACGTAAAGTAAAGGGAAGTCGGTAGGTACTTACTACCGGCATCGTTGTCTGTAACCCACTCAGCTGGGCCATACACCTGGAGCGTATAAGGGCAAAGGTCTCATAAGTGTCAACGTCACAGTTTTGCAATAAAAGTTTTATGAAGTCGAGGGTACCTTCGTTGCCTCGACATCGAACGGTATGAAGCTGATATGGAAAATTGAAATGAAGCAACGTGACGCTGGCGGCGGCATGGTACTTCAGTTGACTTCGGAAGATGTCAGTTGAATTGGTTATGTAGCGGTGATTTTTTGTTGAATGGTTATTTGATGGAGGGTTTTACGTGGAAAACGCATTTTAAGGAAAGCTGGCGTAAGAGAGATTTAGAGTTTCGTTTTTTTTCTTTGAATTTTCAAATTTAAAGGTGCAGTATTTTGGGTCATTTAAGGCAACTGCAAGAAGTGAGAAGAGTTCAAATCAGTTTTTATTGTCATGTTTTCTCCTTTCTTTCGCTCGATAGCTGTAGGTACATAAATATGCCTTAAAAAAGCAACAGCTGTTTCTTTTGACATTTCCGGCCGTCGGTAAAACACAACAAGTTGCGATGGAAGTTCGCTAACATCTGTGGTATGTCATATTTTATGTATGTCATGCTAATTTTATGACTTAGGAAATAATCATCCCAGGCACGAAAATAAACGAACATTATACCCCTATACATTGGACCGTTACCTCTGCGCACCTGACATTCATCAGTAATAGGTGCGCCATCTTTTATGTCGGTAAGTGGATAATTAATAACTATGAAATTTATCAAACGATTGACTTTAACAGACATGTTTTTGGAACATGAGTCCAGCACAATAGGATAGCCTTACAAACCGAAACAATATCCCGAAGAAGTAGCATTTAAAGTTTTTCGGTCATGTTTAAGTACTAAATGTGCAAATCGTCGAAAATATTTTCGCTAAAAAAGTCGGACAAAACAGTTTTTTCTTTTATATTACATTGTGATGAGCACGTCAACGGAAGTAAATAATGTCTATACTCCGGTCTTCATTGCCGCCTTACCCGGCCCTATTAAACAAGGCGGTAAAAAAAGAGTGTTTCACTCGGCTTGTTGGCGTCATTCAAAAAAAAATTTGCTGTGCATTTAGTTTCGTATGGGTGAGGTTAGGAAGGGTTGCTAGCAGCCAAAGCCACCAGCTTGCATAGGCTAACGAGGGCCCTAGGCGTAACCTATATGGAAACAACCTGTAAGGGATAGAAAAATTAGTATAATTATGATACTTAGTTAGTTCGAAGTATCCTGCTTCTAAGAGAAACTTGATGCAGCCGGAGCTCCACCTGTACTTCAAGATATTCGCCACCTTTATTCTTGCAATCTCGTCCAGCTCCTCAAAGAAGAATTGGCCAGGAAGTTTAAAACGTTGTCCGCTGCCACTTGGACATTGGCAGAAGAGGTGTTTCACATCTTCTTTGGCTTCAGGATCGCTTCGAAATTCGTATGAAATGTAATTGACTTAAAGAATCTTGCCGACAGTTCGTCCATTTCGTCGAGTGTCCATATGTTTAAAAATGATCAAACTGTCATTTATTTGACTCTGCACCTAATTTTTAAAAGTAAATTTTGGCTGCCAACGACTAAACTGCCAAAAGCAAAATTGCTACATTTGGAGAACGGAGGATCCAAACGATTTCCATGACTAAAAATTGACTATTTAGATACCATGAGGGTAGATAAGTCATGAGGGATGTTGAAAAAGCCAAGTGTACGCGCCAGAAGGCCTCAGACCACCAACCAACTCCAGGCGAAAACTCATTAAATCATTGCCACCCGCGCTGTTTTTCAGAAAAGGAACATTCGCGCTTTAGTGAAATAAGGTGCCCATTTGATATGGTTTTCTATAGCTACACCAAATTTGTGAAGGATCGTTTTAAAAAATTTCGTTTTCCTTTTTTAGGTTATTGAATATATGTATTAGTCCAGTCAAACCGTATTTTGTTAAATTTTTCCCAATATTTCCCCGATTTTCATTGCCTGTTGAATGGACACATTCAAAATTACACACATCGACACAAAATATGACGCACTTTGTAGCTCAATTGCGTTCCATATAATCATAATTAAATCTGTTTTAAGAATGAACCGATAATAACCTTAAATCCTGGAACCTTAAATCCATGGACTTAAATTGTACCCGAAAATAACACAACTTTCCAGTAGACTTTCGTTAGTATGTACCAATCTATGACTCTCGAGGGAGCAAGCTTAAACAATTAAACACAAATTTAATTTTATTACATTTTTCCAATTAATTTTAAATATTCCCAATGTGTTAAACATATTGCGTACAGCAAGTGCATACATTTATCTACGCACTATCTAGGACACATCTAATGGATCAACGTATCGATGGCTTATGCTAAATCTGAAAGACTTGCAAACCGAATGAATTAAAAACCATTTAGCACTCCCAACGGATCGAATTTCCCGAATCTACCATCAGGACACTTCATGCGTAGCATGGACCGAATAACAATTACAGCACAAAACCAATATGCGCATTGTATCGTCCGCAAGGGCTGTATATACTCATTTAACCCAAACAATTGATTTAAAATTAAATGAATTAAATAAGGGGAAAAAGTATGCAACAATATTTGCGTGCGTGAATTTTACCTTCCTCGGATGTAAAGTGGGGTTGGAAAAAATTTCTTCACCTCTGAAATGATAATAATTGTTTTCGAGAATCAATTTTAAAAAGATTACGTTAACTGTTAAAGTAAACGTTCTCATACAAGGTAAGTAAGCAAAAAATTTTAACTTTAAAGGAGTCCTAGGGTCACATTGTAGTCTTATTGACACGCAGCATATGCGAAATTACTGTGAAAGATGAAGTTACGCGACACCTGCACAAATGAGTGAGAAATTGATAGTCCAAGCTTAAACTTTACAAGCGCAACTTTTCATCCCAATAAAAGAAATTCCAAAGAAAATCCAGTCAGATATTCCAGGTACTTTTTTAGCCACTATCAGATCAACGATGAATGTTCTTTCATTTTCCCTAAATATGCACAGAGTCTTGCCTACATGGACAATAAACGAACAGCAAAGAATATCCATGAGTTATTTGGCTATTTGAATTGTAGATGCTCCTTTAGGAGGATCCTGGAAGTCCAGGGCGATTATCAGTGAGCCGCACAGTATGTGTATGACGCTCCTGGATTTTTCTAACCCTTCATAATTATATCATAAAACATTAAACTCAAGTTGCACCAGTGCACTTTTGAGCCCCACTGTAACAACATGTGAGTAACTGACTGCAGTGCATTTTGTGGTTTGGATCGAAATTTAAAATAAAATGCCTCAGCACCATACCAAAACGAACAATACCGAATCATTCGTAAATGTGGAAATGTAAAAAAAAGAAGAAATCACCAACAACAAAAACAATGGCGATATATAGCATTCAAAAATCGTGATTTTAATAAAGACATTTAATTGAATTTCAGCTGATGTACATTTCGGGTTTGCGGTCAGAGCACAGAGTGCCCAACAATTTGCTGGGCTGAATCATCGGTTTCCTCGTGGGCGCACCCGCTTCCGGTAACTTTGGCATCATTCATATTCGGTTTCTACCATTGTAATACATAGGGACGACAATGATGCGGCAGCACAAAAGGACGATGACGACCACGCGATGCAAGGGTGAAAGTCAGACTGTCGCTGACTTGCTCTGCACTATCATCAATGTGCCAGCAGAGAGTATAGATATGGAACAATTCAATAAAACCAAATGAATAAATCCAATGGAGCGTATAACAAGGCATCAAAGCCTTGGCGAAGAACTCCATCATCCAAATGAATACAAATCTGGAGAGGAAATTCTTTGCAGCGATGATGCTTTTCAATTGTCGTTTAAATTCAATTTGGCTATTCATTTATGAGTGTGCGAATGCCTCGAGGAGGATCGCCTTGTCATGGCCTGATGGCTTTGTCACCGGCAACAAGAGCCACCCCGGATTGGTTATTAGGATCAGCTAATGTCGCAACGAAGCTTTTGTTTCGAGGACGAATAGGTGCCTGGCGTTTGAATTGTGCCTGAAAAGGAGATGAGAAAATACCACACTCACCGGGACTATTGAATGGAAACGTGTCCTTATGATGAGCTAATTAGCGCGGAACAATGGTGAGGATAAAATCATTAAATTGTGTGTCGTAAAATTTTCATGAATTTATTTGGTTTTGCAAGTGGGAAGGTATACTTGTATATTGGGGACCAGTGCATCTGGGAAAATATACTTAAGGTGGGAGGAGTTAATCGGTTCTTGGCAGCTCTCTATGGTTGGCACCAACATAATTTTGAGTTCGATAATACATAATTAGTTTTGGGTAGCGATCATTGTACGTTAGTTAAAATTTTACGGCGGGAGGAGTTACTCGAATCTACTATCTCTCCTTTACTCGTACTACTCTAATTTTAGGTTCAATAATTTTCATGTGAAATGTCAATAACGTGTTGCAGACAGACTTATTTAAACACACACAACTCAAAGTGCAAAAAAAGATTTTCCTACACTCGAAGCTGCTAAATATAGTACTTACGCGCGGCGGGAGGAGTTACTCGGATCCTGGCAACTCTCTTTTGGCAACACTAGCCTAGTTTTGACTTTGTTAATTACTTACACTGAGGGGTTGAAATAAAAGTCTTAGTTTAATGAAAAACTGTTCTCTAACATTATGCAAAATTTTAATTTTAATGAAAAACTGCTCTCTAACATTATGCAAAATTTTAGTGACATTTTGCATACAGACGAAAGTATAAAAAAACGACTTGAAAAGTGAAGTTAAAATAATAAAAAATAAGCAAATGTCTGTTTACGAAATCCGGAACACAGCGCGAAAAATGTAAAATTAAAATGTCTCTCTAATTAAGGCGAGAGGAGTTACTTAGTTTCTGATAGCTCCCTTTTGCTGGCACTACTCTAATTTTAGGTTCAATAATTTTCATAGGAAATGTCAATGACATGTTGCAGGCAGACTTATTTCAACACACACAACTCCAAGTGCAAAAAAAGATTTTCCTACATTTGAAGCTGCTAAATAAAACACTTGCGCCCGGCGGGAGGAGTTACTCGGATCCTGGCAACTCTCTTTTGGCAACATTAGCCTTGTTTTGACTTTGTTAGTTACTTACACTGAGGGGTTTAAATAAAAATCTTAGTTTAATGGAAAACTATTCTCGAATATTATGCAAAATTTAGTGACATTTTGCATACAGACGGGATAACGAAAATGCGATTTTAAAGTGAAGTTAAAATAATGAAAAATATGAAAATGTGTGTCTACAAAATCCCGAACACAGGGCGAAAATGCAAAATTAAAATGTCTCTCATTTGAAGCCGCTTTTCAAAGTAATTAAGGCGAGAGGAGTTACGTTTCTGGCAACTCTCTTTTCCTGGCACTACTCTAATTTTAAGTTCGATAACTATTCACCCTGACGTGTTTAAATGGTAGTCTTAATTAAATGGAAGACCATTCAGCTAACATCATGCAAAATTTCAATGACATTCTGCAGACAGACGTAATTAAAATACACATTTGAAAGAGTAACTTACACAATGCTCTCTGTCTTCGGATATTTTGTATGAAAATAGGGCAAAACGAGAAAAACGCGCGCTCGTCCAACATTGTTCGCGAAATGTTTCCATTAAAATTCCGGATAAAATGAGATTTATATTTGAAATGCAACACTTTATGCAGCAAGGACCCGGCATCCCATACTTCAGGAAGGGTGAAATTCGCTCGCCAGTTAAACACAGTGCAGAACTTTTTCAAATGAACAATAGAAACACCAACCGGCGCGCGTGTAATGGAATGCCATACCTCCACGATCCCGGTGTAATTCAGCTTGGTTTGCCCTTTTAAAATGATATTTATCAGATTACAATTACATATCCTTTTTTGCCGCCTCCGCCGCCACCGTGCTGTACTCTCTTATGAGAGTTATTTCGTTGCCTTTTTCTGGCCCCCGAAAAAAATCACCTCGTTCCGGTGGCTTGTGGATTTTTCGTATATGAAATGCGCACCTTTTGCATACCGGACGGATGGTGAAAAGCGCAAGGACCAGCTACACAAATACCCGGAAGTAGTGTGTAACAATGAAAGCTCTTGAAAAGTCTTTACAGGAACGCGCTGAGGGACGAGGCGGGTGGGCACTCCTTGGTCTTCGCCCGCACAAAATGAACAGAAACCACAACGGGCAAGGATGAACTGGCCCAGAAATGAAAATCGCGCCGAAATAAGACGGTAGACGGAATAAATTTAAATAAATACCGGTCTAGGGATTTCATCCATTTGCCGCATAACAAATGGTTTTGGTTCGTTTGCAACCCCCTCCAAGAGAGTATGGGCGAGCAAAAATACGAGCGTGTGGATGATTGTGGTCCTATCCCCGGGGTGGTATAGTAGATATTACGTGAGACGTTGATACTTCCTTTCGCCTGCCGCTAAGGGAAGACTATAATACATAAATTTACTTTCGGCCTTTATTGCATTTTGGTCTCGCTGTATGCTGCACTGAACAGTGGACATCGAAGCGGAAGGACACAAAATATAGCAGTCCAACTCGCAGAGGTGCATGCATATGTGGTGTTAGACCTTATTTACAAAACTGACAGCTATGGACGGAATAGTAATTTTCTATGGGAATAACGAGGGGAATTTATCTGGGTTTCGCTTGAATTTCTATTGAAATTTTTAAGGTTGAACCTTCGATGCAATTACAGACACGCGAGTGAAAACTGATACTTTTAGGTTTGAAGTCCTTGGTGCAGTTAGGGAGGGGTGGTTTTGTGTTAGTTTGATGATAGATGAATAGATTCAAATCGATTTTCTCATTCATAAAGTCACAATAAACAAGCTGTTTCTTAAAGTTGATCAAAATATTTAAACAACTTTTGAAGGAAGTTGATTTCAGCCTATACCTGAACACTTTACCATCACAGAAAGCAGGTAATTTACTTGCCCCTTCGGCTCTCAACATACTTGCCTCACAATTGATTGCTATTTCAATATCTGACAGCGTTATCCACCCACCCCATGCCATACGTTTGTCATCGTCCTTTTTTTGTGGAAACCATGAAGTTTACAAAAACCCATTCACCATTCAACCCTTTGATCTTTATCCGACCCCTATTACGAACAAACGGAATTTCTACAAAACACATGTTCTCTTATCCCTAGGGGGTAAAAAGCAACAACAAAATAAATAGAAATACACTGTACAGCTATGCAGCATTTTGCAGACAGGAAGCTCCTCAATTGGGGGTTGTTTCCGGTGTGTTGTTTAATGATCGGAAATGCCTTCTACCACCAGGTTTTTGTGCTCCTGTTTCTAGCGCTTCCGTTTGCTCCTTCCAGACAAACACATTCGCCTGGTCAGCGAATCGTATACCTTTACACCCCCATCATTAGAGGGAAGCTTTAGCCCAGACGGTTTGCCAACACCTCTTGTATAAACTTATACAGACCAAGTACTGCCATATGACCGGCATGTAGATCATGCCGGTTGCCTGGTCGAAGGACATGCATGCACGCATCATTTGAACGCTTGACTCGTAGAACACCTTCTCGTTATTGTCGAGCCTGTTGTAGCTCGTTTATTTCGCCTTGAGGTTCTTTTACCTTATGTGTCATGGTTGTATGTAATAGCAGCCTAAGGACATGGAACAATAACAAGGTTATTATCGAGCCAAGGTGTACGATGGACGGGTTAAAATGCCTTCTTCCAGGATATTGTTAGTCATATCTTTATCGTCATCATCAACACCATCGGTAAAAAACGACATTGGACATTATATGTGTTATCCTGCAGTCGCAATACTCGTTCCTTGTGGGTGCTCAGGTTGTTGGCCACTAGGACTTTAAGGAAGAGAGCGAGGAGTTTTTCTGTTTCCAAGTGGACAAGACACTTTCATTTCTCAGGATGTTTGCTTTGTTATTTTTTCTTCGCCATTTATAAAATCTTCCTTGGGGTAGACATACTCTCCAGATGCTTTAAACATTATGTCAGTCGGTGGATCTGTCAATTTGCCGTTGCCAACTTTTATTCGAAGAGTTCACCTTTAGGAGGTTAAATAGCTGGCCGGGCTTCATCCCCACTCACTTTCGTTTGGTATCCTTGCTGCTTAGCTCATTGTGCACAGCATTCTCGGACCATCTACTCTGATGCAACGTTGTTATAAATGTGAAGTGGCTTCTCGTCTATACCCAGTCCAGGCGTAGGTGTTTACTTACCTACCGGGTGTGTTTTCCATTGTCCTTTTTTCCCCAAGTCAGGCTTTTAATACTGGTACGTGTGCATGTGCACGAGAGGTGTTTAAAGTGCAAGGATGTGGAACAAACAATATATCCTCCTGCACGGTTTGAGAATAATGACAAAACATATTTTGCTCGGTTGTTTTGCTATTGTTTCGAAACTAATGGCTTGGCATTTGCGGTGGGAGAACTGTGTTCCATAATGTGAGTTCTTTGAGGACATTTATGCGGCGACGACCATAACGCAGGTGTTGATGGAGGGAAATGATTGGCAATTGTGATAGGGAACAGAGTGTAATGTTTTAGTTTTTTTTTTCAAGCAACAGAAATTTACCTACCTATTAAGGACGTTGCTATACTGTTGAAACTAGTTCAAGGAACATAGTGATATGAAAGCATTCAAGCGTGTTTAAGGGCTTCCCTTCTTTAGGTCTGATGAAAATTGTGTATTTCATGTGTACACTCACTTTCTTTGACAACTTTCTGAATGTAGGTATTTCTATTACTTCATTTAATCAAAGGCATGCCAAGGAAAGGAAAATCACTCACACCCTAGACATATGAAATTTCCTTTGGTAAACCACATTGATGGTCAAGCCACATGGAATTTTCATAAGCCCTTGGACAACTTCACATCCATGTTCAAACTCCATCTTCATTGAGCTGCCGAAAACAGCAAAACGCACTTAGGTATACCCTTCTGTCCATATATATTGTTGGTCAAGTTAGTTCCAACATAATATGCATCCAGGCTGCGCCAGTACAAAACATTTTGACTGCATTATGTTGAACTGAAAATTAACAAGACTCCCTGCATAGGCATAAAATATCGTCCCAGGGTCTGGTATATCCTTTACGTTTTACGACGTATCGTAAAGGACAACAGGTTCTTGCGAAAAGCGCCCCATATAGAGTCGAAAAGTTTCGAAAATATCCTTTAGGAAAAGTATCACCATACGGTGCCGTAGCAACATGGAAACGCTAGAGTGGTATGGCTCCTATATCCGGAGCAATGCATAAGATATCGACAATAAGTTCAATTAACAGCAGGCAATCTGTTCCGGAGAAGAGTGATGGCCTTCTTTGGGGTTGTTTAGGTGCGCCTCCCTTCCATATATCCACACAGGACACTCACAATGTAAGGTATAGAGAGATGGACAAGGAGCAGTGTTCCTGGAAAAGAAAAAAAGGGCATTTTGCAGTATAACGAACAGTACTGACGGGTCGAGGATAGCCTTATAAGCTTGTTGTTCCTGTTGACTTTATTTGTGCCATCATATTACAAAAGACTTACGAAGTACTTTACGATACAGATGGCGTGCAACGGTGTTGTTGCCCGACGACCATCAGCTGGATGGGGAGTCCATGTGTAGGCGACCGGAAGGAGTTGTAGCAAATAGGTTGATGGCGTACCACCAACTTAAAACCATTTAATGTGTAGGGCTACCACAGTATGTTATTAGATTGGAATAGATACCCTTACTACTGCCATGTCGATGCAATGCCAAAGCACTTTCTGTCGCCTGTGTGGGTTATCGCCTCGTTCGTCCTCATAACACATCGTTTAACATTATTAAGTTGTCGCGCTCCGATGTTGCGGTAACGTGTAACGAATGTGAGTATATTGTAGGGCTTGCGATAAGGGTGATTAGGCTGGATCAACTGGAAAATCTGATACCAGCCGTGTGGGAATAATATAACGCGAAACTTGATCCTATAACATCCAAGAATTTAAATAGTTGTTGCAGGAGCATTGTTGAAATGTTTTTAAGCTCATATTAATATTGCAATTACGTTTGCAGCGTGTTTAAGATCTTGGCTTTTTATACCCGGCCCCCGGATACTAATTTTAATGCATAGTTTGTAACACAGTGAAATAATCACCGTAGATCTCTAAGACCTTTTAGAGATATGACCGACAGGTGAATCGATTAAGCTATGTCCGTCCATCCGTCTGTCCGTATGTGTGCAGTTTTTAGGTATTTAAAATTGAGCTAGGACCATCCAATTTGGAGTGTATATTGGTTCGCCAACGGCCACGCCCACTACTGGCTTCAATGTAAGACAACCTCTATTTAAAATTTTCTTTCAAAATGTCTTTTGGTCAAGTTTGACAAGGCTTGGGAACTCAAATTTCGCTATAGAGCAATAATGGCCCATAACCTCTAAGAAAACAGAAATTGGACCGCCCACAATATCGACATGGATTGACCACTTTCCAAAAATGGAAAAAGGACTTCTTATGGTATCGCTACGTTGTCCGTCCGTCCGTCCGTCCAATCGCTTTATAACTTCTGAACGGTGAGTCGTATAGAAAGCCAAAATTTGTTGTGCGTATAAACTGCGGAACTAGTCAGAGAATCCAAAGAGGGCAATTATTTTTAAGCACAAATAACGGTTTAATTGCATTTCGAAATTTCATGTGAAAATGGACTTAATGTTTTTTAGTGTTTTTTTTTCAAAAAAGTTTAGTAGGCAAGAACTAGAAAAACAAAACTTTGGTTTAAGAAATACTAAGCTTTAATTAAAAAATAAAAAGAAATGAAGAGCCGAAAATGCATGACGCTTTATAAAGTATTGAAGGCCATAACTTTTGAACGGCTTATTGCTCAAAATCAATATTGAACACGCGTATAAAGCACCTCAAAGTAAACCAAGTGCTTGGGCCATATTTTTCAAAAAAAGTTTAGTTCAAAAATAGTCAAACTGCAGTTTTGACGCATTTTCGAAAAAAAAAAATCGCAAAAATGCATGAAGAAACGTGTGTGTCCATTATCTCCGGTGCTGTTTGGTGGAATTCTATGAAAAAAATCACACGCATCAGAAATAATTCGAGATTTTAAGGAAAATTATAGCGGATTTTGAAATTTCAAAATCTTCTGAGATTTAACTGAAAAGCACAAAAGCATTTTCAAAAACAATTTTTTTAAGTCTTCCAGTAGTTTAACGGTATAAGCGATCTTTTTCAGATTCGGTTAAGGTATACAAAGCTTACAAAAAGAAGGAAGGCTGTATTAAATTTTTTTTAAGTTGCAGTTTTTAACCTAAGTTTTTAAAAAACGAAATAAAAAAGGAGCTTGTTTTACCGTTTGTTTGGCCATAGAATTAAAAAAAAAATCCAAGGCTAGAGCTGCTGTTTGTGCTATTGGAAAAAAGTCTAACGGGAACTGGAAAAAACTTCAAAATATTTGTTTTATGGATTTGAAATTTGAAAAATTATAACAAAGGTCAAAAGAACCCATGTCTCGCCCTGTATTTCCTAAACGGTATAAGGTATAATTTTTAAATTAACACCGGGCATAGTCCATCTTCTTATATAATATACAAAACTATAGCAGACTTCGAATATTCTAAGATTTCGAAGATTTAACTGAAAAACGTGAAAACATTTTCGAAAAATATTTTTTAAAGATTTCTAGTTCCTTAACGGTTATGACCACCTTGTTTAAATTTGGCTGAAGTATGTAATGTTTAAAAGGCAAGCTACTTATTTTTAGAGTAACGAAAGGCCAATTTAAAATCACCCAATATAATATATAGATTATTATGCTGGGGGATGATTATATAGAATCACCCAATATAAAAACAGTAGACAGCACTTCGAAAAAAGTATATTACAGACTGTAAAATATATCCAGAAATAATTTTAGTAAATAAATAGAATGTTACACAAACTGCGCAATATAGATGACTATAACCATCAACAAAAGCCGACGGACCGCTCCGCGTATGTCTTCATACTTGACGGTCTTTTTTATGTTAGATCCTTAAAAACCCGATTTCTCGGAAAGTTTACTCCAAATCGAGAAAAAAATTTTTAACAAATATTAAACCTATAACTAGTTGCTAGGTTTGGTCCATACAAAGTTTTGAGTTCCGCCCACTTTAAGGCGGCGTTTTTAGGAAAAAACGGTTTTCGTTTTTAACGCATTTCGTCATGATTCTAACGAAATTACAATAAGTTAGCCCAGGCTCACTTTTGGGGGCGCAGCTTATACAAGTAATATATGAATTTGGAACGAAAAATTTTAAGATTTGGTGTTACACGGTATATAGGGTCGAGTATATAGAAGTTTGTCAGAGACGAACTCTTGCACCTACTCACTTTTCCTGAATCACTTTATTTAGGAGGCCAATATTGGGCAAACATATAGAGCAATCACAGCTTAGGCAAACGAAAAAATGAAATTTTGGTTAAACCGTTTTAAAACGTCAGTTTTGATGCATTTTCCAAACACAAGATTTTTAGTCAGAAGTGTAAAATATTTTATTTTAAAATTCGTCACAGACGGCCTGAAGTTTTCACATACACAATTTTGCCCTCTACCACTTAGGTTTTTATTGCTGTGTAATTGCTTCTTCATTGCTTTTAAAATGACTCGACTTAAAAATATTTTAAATTTTTCTGTGCAAAAAAATTTAGCTGCGACATTTTAGCTTATAAGAATTTATACTTTGAACTAGGTATTGTGATTTTGCAATTTCGGAACCTAGTTGAAATGTATTGTTATGTGGCGACAAGAAATAAAACAACTCGCAGGAGTCCCTGAATGCACCCATCTATTCACTCTACAAACGCACCCGCTCGATTCACTAAACGAACATACCCAACTGTCATATTCGAAGTTCGAATTTCGATTTCCCCTCCTTGGAATTCAGCGGAGGAGTACCAATGGAAAATTACCAAAGGGGGTATGGAACGTACTAGAAGGTGCTTAATTTTGTATAAATGCACGGGTGGCAGGCTCGTACGAGACAGTTATATTTTAAACGTGGACTTGTGAAAATCGGTAATAAAGTAAAAAGTGATTGAGTTGAAATAAAGTGTTGAATTCTAAATAGTAAAGTTGAATAACAGTGTGATCTGAGTTTAAATAAGTTTGTTTGATAAATAAAGTGTTTCATTGTGTGATTACAAAAGTGAAATTGAGTTTTATTCGACGAACCCCAGGCCGAAAATATTACAGTTTGTTTGATAAATAAAGTGTTTCATTGTGTGATTATAAAAGTGAAATTGAGTTTTATTCGACGAACCCCAGGCCGAAAACATTACAGTATCTACTGCTGAACCAAGCACAACGCTGCGGTTACACGCGGAAGAGAGCAACCTAGCTATTGCGCTTGGTTAAAGTATGTCTTAACATCGAGTATCGAACCAAGTTGTTTTGGAAAGCCTAAAAGCGCATTACTTTGCTTGCTTAGTTAAGCAGCCTAAGGGTAGACTTAATTTATTTGATTTGTAATATAGTTGAATGCATTTAATGTTAATAGTATTTTTGAACGAATACTAATCGATTTATAGTCCTGAAATATTGCAGTTAATAAAGGACATTGAAACAATTCCAACCGAGTTCCAATTGCTGAAACGAGTTTTCAACAACACTGATTTGTAGGGAATTTTTTGGCACCACGTTACCATGAAAGAACTAAAGACTTCTTCGTTTAAAGGCTTTATTACAACTGATCTGTCATGGTGCGCTATCTTACATAAGACATTGAGTATAGAGCTTAGGTTACGGTGCTAATGAAAGATCACAGCTTGTATATAAGAAACGCCATTAAACGTACGATCGCTACGTTCGGTAGGTTAGAGCTTTATTGTACATATGAGCAGAATGTTAGAAGCTATACATAATCTTATGAATCAGGGTAACCAAGTTGCTTTAAATCGCTAACAGACTCTGATTGAAATACATTAAACTTGAGAATATTTTACTCAGCATATATTCGAAATACCTAAATGATTTCGAAGCTCTTCAGAAGGTTAGCAATGGTATGGCAAGAGCTGAAATCAACCTGAAACTTGTTGTATAGCTTATTCGCCCAAAGTAATTTTCTAAAAAAGAACTTAGTTTTGAATTTAAAAAAAAAAAAAAAAAACGAGTAACCTGTCTTAAAGTACAAGTGAAATTCGTATCGAAGTAGCAGAAGAGAATTGCCAACACTATTCGAATCTGGTTAAGAGGCGATTGAGTTCGATTTAACCTGCAAGATCGGGGTTAGAATAGCCTTGAGGTAAGGTATGTCTGTCATAAGAGCCGACTTAAATTCACTGGAAGAAGTCTCTTGAGCATGTTACAAGTCCTGATGTTGTCAGGACTCCTGATGTTGTCAGGAGTTTACACTACTGGTGGGGTAGCCCCACTTGGCAGTTAAGGTATATGTGACTGAAAGATAAACCTGACGGACAAACTAAAGCCATAACATAGTAGCGTCTGATTCATATTGTTCGGCTCATTGGTCAGGGTGTGATCATACAAAGGCGGCTTAGCTTTGAACGATAGAAATCCACGAGCCAGATGCTCTGGGTGAGCGGCTTCTCGGTCGGCGTTTGTTTTCCAGGTTAGAATCATCCTAATTTAAACCTGGTCGCACCCCCATGAAGAGAAAGAAGAAACAGCCTCAGACATGTGGTAGGTGGTGGTACTTGGTGGTAGGAATGTCCCACTCGGCATTGTATCACGTTTGACTCGTAGAAGTTACGAGTAACCCGGCAATATGACGTTTTCCATTACGGAGGGCGGAAGGTAGCAGAGCTAAGTTAATGAGGGCTAAGGTGGTCATTCTTAAAATCTACAGCGGCATCAACTCAAAATTGGCACATGAAATGCCTCATCGCTAACGGAGAAAGAACTGGAACTGGTTGAGGTGGCTTAAAAGTATCTCGACGCCACTCGAATCTTCTCAATTAAATGGAAAGGTTTTGTTTTGAGACCCAAAACTTCGCTGATATGTGGAGGCTATTCGCTCTTCTGATCGAAACAGGAACGGAGGGAACTTGTTGGAATTTAGCTGAGTAAGTTAGCTGCTTTAAACAGTTTAAATCCGAGAACCCTGATTGATTTCTTTGTGGTTTCATCGTGTAATCATAAAATGATTTGTGATATTTTTGCGTTTTGAGAAGAGCTGAGTCAACCGATCACTATTGTGAAAATAGTATTTCAGCGACAGTATATTCCTCTACCACCCAGGCAAAAAGAAGACTGGTAACCCATATACGGTGGGGAATTTTACAGAATGCTGTTTCTGATTTCGATGATTTGCACGAAGCGTTACGAAGAAGTGTGAACCAACTCCTGACCTGCAAGGAATGTATAGCGGCTCTTTGTGACGGGTTGTGGTGAGTTCTCAGTTCGAGAAGCCATAAGAGAGAAGAAGAGATTGTGGCATCAATGTACGAACCCAACTAACTGTGCCCGATACATCGAGGCGCTGAAAGTTTTCACTCAGGCAGTCGAAGTATGAACAGCCAAGGAACAACTACAGATCTGCAAACAAAGAACAATGTTTCGGCAGACTATTCGCCGTCTCTGAGAAAAGAAGTTTAATATTGAACAAAGGGCGGTCATGAAAACAATGTCCTACGCGGATAGAGTGAGCACTTTTCGGAGTTCATTAATTCTCAGCCCGGATACTGAAGATGGCAATCCCATTGCTGACGAAGACTCAGGTGAATAGTAGTCCCACAGTTGATTAAGTCGCTATTGCGACTAAATCGCTTAAGGTGGTGAGTCTGCTGGAGTTGATTAAATCCAGCCAGAAGTGCTCAAGGCAGTGGATAAAGAACTTTGTTAAATATGGCCTAAACGTGCCATTAAGGTGGCGTGAGATAGGAGGAAAGCTCTAAATGCCAATTTTGAGAAAAAAAAATGACAGGAGGAAATGTGCTTATGTATTATAGGGGTGAGTATATCTCTCTTAGGGCCAGTTTTTCAGTGCGAGATCATCCGACTTTCCGAGTTAAACTGAGATTAACCATAGAAATTAGTTTTTCAGTGAACTAAGATCTGGGGTCGATCTCCGCTTAACTCACCAAATCTGGTGAATTAATCTCGGATCACCTCTGGACAACAGTATGAACTTCTTTGAATGTTTTTTCTGCGTGAAGTGGGAGCTGGGAGAGTCAATAATTTCGAGAGCCTAAGATTTTGTCAACTTCGCTGACGGAGCTAACTCTGCACTGAAAAACAGCTCGCTGAGTTAACTCCAGATTCGTTTTTTTACGGGATTAACAAATCTTGGTTTAAGCTGGGCTTAACTCAGCACTGAAAAACCGGCCCTTAAACGTCCCGGGAAAAAAGTTCGAAGGTATTGTAAACGCGTTCCAGAGCTGCTATCGACTTTTTGTTACGGGAAGAACAGTGCGGTTTTCGGCCTGGCAGCTGCACAACCGACCAGCGTTTTACTCTTAAAGCTGTTCTTGAGAAGGCCTGCGAGTATGCCAAACCGGTCTACGCGTATCTTGTTGATTTGGAAAAGGCTCATGACCAGGTTCTTTGGAATAAACTCTGCAGAGTTTTGCAGGACTATGCGTTGAGTGGGCCTCTTCTGAGAACTTTTCAGTTTATATGGGAACTGCAGAGCCTTAGTGCAGATAAATGGCGTCAAATCCCGTCCTTCTTATGTGTGACCTCGCTCCACGACTTTCTTAAAGGATATGCAATGCAAGAAAATGGTGATGATGATCAAACTTTTATAGCGTTTAGGATCCCAGTTTTAGTCTTTTTTTCCCCTCATTGGCACTTTTTTTGCCCTGAGTATATTTCAGTAGTTTGACACAGGCGGGAATGTAACTTAGAGAAATAATAACGGTAGAGCCTCAAGACCTTTAGGGTATGAACGATGTCCGTTCGTATGTCATCAACTTTAAACCCTTAAATTTTGAGCTAGATAGCTGAAATTTTCCACGTACGTAATTTTCCAATACAAATGTTAAATTTTTTTAAATCGGCGTACAGACACGCCCACAATCGGTCTTTATGTGCAACTACCTGTGCAATGCTGTCAAAACTGTAAGACGTCGCGATAAGTTGAAATTTGACATTTAGTATCTCATCTCCTTAAGCTTATTAAGACATAAAAAATAAAAATTAAGTTGGCAGACCGCCCTTCGTGGGCGTGGAATCGATTAAAAGAGTAATCCTTCAAATGCAATTTATACAACGTTTTTGCTCCAAATCGTAATTTTTTTTCTTAATTTATTATGTAGAAAATAATTTGTTGTACATTAAGTTCATTCAAAGTTTTGAGCCACGCCCACATTTAGAGGCAGAATTAAAGAAAAACCTATAATATTCCAGAAAAACGTAGATATCGTCTTATTAGGGGAAGAATAAGTTATAAAATTTAACATTATGTGTTTTTCTGTGTTTTTTTTATGGTACACCGAAAATAGTGTCCGGTGTCAAGATTGTGTTTATAACAAGATTTTGTCCACGCCCATTTTTAGGGGTCGAATTAACATAACTATTGAATTTTGACCAAAAAATTGAACTTTTGCATACATTTTAGCGGCAAACTTATATATTTCTATGCTAAAATGAATTTTTGGTTATAGGAATTGGACATACCACGCCCCTTTTAAAAACTAATCTTAAAAACCATATAAGGGGTAAATTTTTTTTATTTAATTAGTTTTTTATGACTGGTAACGGGAAGGTGATGGACAACCAAAAAATGTAGGAATGGGATAGAGAATTGGAATGGAAGGAAGGATAGGAATAGAAAAAGGGTATACTGCTTTAATTTAAGGTTTATTTAAGGTTTGTATTGCAACTTGATTGAAATTAATTTTTGTCTAACCTGGAGTTTTCCTATATTGGAATGCTGTTATGCCTAGGTGAATGTTGTACTCTGTTGCTATCTACTAAGTTGATGACTGACAGTCTGGCTAGACTTTCGATCTTATAAAGAAGGATTTTCCTGACTCTCGAAAAAGATTTGCACACATCTTTAGCGGGTATTACGTTCTTTTAAGGCCTGGACAGGAAAGGCTATTTTTATCATCAGCATTTTTTCCTGAAAAATACTAAAATAAAAAGAAGAACGGAAAGAACGCCAAAGATTTACCCTGTCTGAGAAAACGCTCTCAGCGTTAGTTAGCTCTAAAGCTAGCTCTTTACTTCTGGACAACTAACTTTCCAGTCAGACTTAGACAAAATTCCAAAAAGACTCCAAATATAGCTTAGAACTTAACATCTCCATATCATGCTTATCTTTTATATCTTCTCATTGACACTAGGAACTTTCCCCTATCCCTTGTTTTCCCACAGGCGTCAGCCTTCCATCTATCGTTCAGTTTCTTTGTGATTTTTAAATTTAATTTGACAGAGCAGCGAAGCCTCCCCTTGGCATGTTACCTACAATACTTACCTGTTATCTAAACTAGGATCTTAATCATCACAGCACTAGCTGCTCACAAACTCGGCTGCTTTATTCTTAGTAAAGTCTTTCAGACAAGTTAAAGGACATACCACATAAAAAATTAAAAAAGTTAACGTTTTTTATCCTTTCAAAGAAATTAAATAAAATTTAAGGGAAATGTTTTCAATCATAAGAGTATTTGTTCACGTTCATTTGGAATAGTCCAATTATCCTTGCAGCAACTGTAAGGAAAACAGAGCAAGACAAATTTTGCAAACCTGTTTGAAAATGTCTTAACTTTGCAATGCTCTCATCCATTTTTAACCATAAGTGCTTGGAGTTTCAGGAGAATCTGGTTTGATTTAAAAAAAGTAATAAGGAGCCCGTTTAAGAGTTCTACGGATTTCCCTTATTTTCTTTCATTATTTCACGAGAAAGAATATAATTTAACTGACTACTGTTTTTCTGTTGAACTACACATTCTGTCAACAAAAACCTCTTTAAAGTAAATGATTCCTTCCTTATTTCCCAGCAATTCAAAAGCCTATACCATACTTCAGTTTTAAGCCCAAACGCTCAAAGGATTTCATTTCAATGGAGCATCTTAAAGAGGTCCTCATCGAGTCAGTTTTTCGTTAAATTACCTCCGTCGTTGTGCAAAGTACCCCTGCGCTGTATATCATGTGTAACACTCATGGATGCATACACATGTGTTTGTCAACACATCGAAAAGATCCTTAATTCCACTTGGTTGAGAACGGTTCACATGGAGAAGTTTTCAGGTATATCACAAATTGTCTTCGATGCTATAAATGTTTGCATAACACAGAAGACACCCAGTATTCATTGTCACCAGGACAGAAGACTAAACGAAGGTAATTGTGGCGGCACCAGCCAGGGACTAATTAGCACAGGACACACTCGCTTACAGGCTACTCAATTGCAACTCAATGAAATTGAAAGGAAGAATTGCAATTTCCATTCATCCACGAGTAAGTTGATTTCCCCCAGGATATGACCATAAAACACTCGACCATAATGACATGCTTCACAATGAACAAAGGCATTGTCCCTGCCTCGACTGTGCCTTGAAGCAGAAAGGAGCAAAGTGAGAAAATGACACTGGCATCGGCGGGCATATCTCTATGCACAGATGCTTCAATGAAATTTTGTAATCAAGCAAAAGAGGACCCAGACTTTACTTGCATAGACGTTCGCATTGACGTCCTGCAGATCAGTGTCCATTAGGTAAGTGATTCGCAGTGAGAAGTTGGGGTTTCTTATTGAAAAATGCTGATTTCACTCATTGGCAAGAGGACATTAGCTTTGCAAGAAATGCACTCGATTCGTAGTGGTGCAAGATTGCAGTTAATTAAGTACCTTGAAACGATTCCAATTGAATTTTTAAGGACTGTGAGAAGATACTTATCCATAATATTGGTTCCGGTTCAAATATGTGGAAACTTAAACCCAGTTTCGAGGTTATTATGATTTCAAAGCTCTTCGGGAGACCAGCAGGGAAATGACACTGTCAATCTTAACCATCGATTGTCAGAAAAAGAAGCTTTACCGAGCTCGTCATCATTGCCATCATCGACAACAATGAAGTTCCCGCCTCCCATTTGGTGGGCAACGTAATTGCATTCCTATCGGGAAATTTATTGCCAGAAAATAATTCCTAGCAATATCTCTTCCACATGGCCCTCGCCATGACAATGTTCATGGCACATGGCCATTGGAGGCGACTGCTGGTGTGGTGGTTGGACTCGACCACAGACTTAACGAAGGCGAACGCTCTCCTAAGGATATAGATGGCCACAAAAAAAAAATGAACGGAATCGATGTCTCCGGTGCCAATCCGAGCAGGAGTCAATATTTGCCATTTATTGGTCTGCATATGACAATTGGTCGCGATTGTTCCAGAGCTTTTGGTCAGCGTATCCTCGCAACTGTATGGCCACGTGGAGAAAACGGATTTTCCTGGGACTCTGTCCTTTTGCTCCAATTTAATTTCACTGTTCGCCAACATCTCTTATTTGGGATACGAACGAATGGCTAACAGTTTCCATTGTTCTTTTTCGATTCAAATGAAAACGAATTCATGCTCCCAAAGGACTTCTCGTTCTCGGGGCTTTTTTTATGTATGGGGACGAAATACACAAAGAGACGGAATTGCGCCTTCTCAGCGCATTGTTTGGAAACGTTAGGAATCTGTGAAGTGAACGCGTATAGGTATATGTGTGAGCGGAGAAATCGAACTACTTGATGCTTATCAGTTTTTATTGTGTTCCCAAAACAAAGGATCCCCTTTGCGAAAGCAAGAATTGGCTCACAATCGCGTATTTTGTGCTTTCAACTTTTTTAGCTTTCCTTTAGTTTTTTTTTGCTTTCTGAAGTCAAAGTCTCTGTTTTGAATTCGAGATTGAGCTGTAATTTGGGCGAGCTCTGAGAATCATATATGAAGGAGTGATTTACCCCAAGGAATGCAAACGAATGCGAGCATGTGGATATTGAGATAAATGCATTACCGTGATGTTGGGCCGTTCAATGGTGTCAATCGAAGTGAGAAAAACATAAAAAAGTCATCAAAACTACAAAACTCTACAAAGCTTGAACTGACTTTTGAAATTTGGGAATTATAGAAATAGTTAGGGTGCCTACTTACGGGTAGGCTGAAGTAACTTTCACAAGCGAAATCGATCCAATTTTTTTTCGTGGGAACCTTCTGTGCCTTTTTCGGGTTATAATGTACCCACCGATGTGTCGCACCACTTATGAAATTATTTTCAAGTGATGTTGACTTTGTAGACTATGCTTGAAGATTCTTCACATCAGGTAAGAAAAAGAAGTTTGTGCTGGTAACTAGGCATAAACTAATTTGGTACTCTCTTATAACTCTTAAACGAAACAAGGATAAGGGCTGTTTATTTCTTAAGAGAACTATTTATTCCGACCTTTAAAATAAGGAACCCCTTTAGTTTTTCAAACTTAAACGGCAAACGTAAATAACTGCGCCAGTAAGTATCAGATAGGTCACTTCGTTTTGGGCACTATTGGTAAAAATTAGTCAGTCGGCAAGATGACTCAAACACCATATCTCAAACACCACAACACTGCGATAGACGACTGGTTTTTCATTATGGCGGAAGAGTCCTACAAAATACCATGTCCTTCCTGTTGCCTACCAACAACGAATACCTGACTGGTCTGACCCTTAGCTGGAGGAACCCTGCATAAACAAAATGTCCTTCCTGCTTCTTAAAAACTACGAACACCTGGCTGCGCTCGAGAAGACAGAGTACAAGCTTAATGCTTTTTTTGCCTGGCTCCCGAGGATAGCAGTACAAGTGTAAAAAAATTTCAAATCTCTCCATAGACACGCCCACAATCGGTGCAATTGGGCAACTACCTCCAGAGCTTTCAAAGCTGTGAGACGTCTTAAAAGCCTGAAATTTGGTATTTATTATCTCCTATTCATAGTAGGATACACTAAATAAAAATTTAATCGCTTCACGCTCCCTATTGGGCGTGAAATCGATTTAAAAGGTAATTTTTCAAATGCATTTTATTCAATATTTTTCTTCCAAATCGAAAAAAATTACTTAATGAATTCAGTAGAAAACACCAAGTTCTTCATTTTGTTTTTTCAAGACTTTTGGCCACGCCCACATTTGGAAGCAGAATTAAAATTTGGTGGAAAAACGTAATTTCGAACTGGCCTGTAGCTTAATTTAGGAAAGAATAAAAGAAAAATAGCAGGTAATGTAAACGAGACTTCATTCCGAATTTCGTTTAAAAAAAGTTTTCAACCGCGCCCCGTTTTAGGGACCGATTTTTAAAAATTTTGAATTTGAACCAAAAAATTGAATTTTGGCGTACCTTTAAGCGTAACTTGGAAATATCTGTGCTTTAATTGATAGTTTGTGGGGTGCCGTGGCGTAGTGGTTAGTGTGTGTGCTTACTACGTCGGAGGTCTGGGTTCGAATCCTGCCATCGTCACCTGTTAAAAAAAAAACTTGTTCTTTTTCACGGTCCCCACCTCCGCGAGGGTTTGACAAGCCCTTCGAGAGTATTAATTGTCTTGAAAAAACTTCTCAAAGTGCCGTTCGGACTCGGCAAAAAATTGTAGGTCCCCTTGTATGTAAAGAAATTAACACACCAGCATACATTGTCGAGAAGTTGGCCCTGGTTCACCTCGAGCTGTTGCGCCACTCTATTTATTTAATTAATAGTTTGTAGTTAGGTGCGGCGGGACCACGCCTCTTTTTGAAGTTTGCACTACTTATAAAACGTCGAAAAATAACGATAACATCAGCATTTTACAATGTGGGGTGGGGTATTCAACGGTCTGTTTTACGGACTGTAACTTCTGCGTACACACTGTAAAACTGGTTTTAAAGAAAAAGAAAACCATAGACATCGGCATTTTCCAAGACAAGTAAGAGGCTTGCCCCAGCAAGAGACTTTAAGACAAACAGTACGACCTCTCAAACAGTACGACCCTAAGCAAAAATGTAGGTTTGGATGGGTTACCGCCATTCAGTGGATACCTTTAGGGACTCCGCTATAGGCTAAGCAAAATTCTGTTTAAGGAGCACATCAAGCTTAACATTCTCAGGGATTCAGATTAAAGATAGACAACTTGGTGGGCCAGAGGAGACCCTGAAACTCCTTTTAAACTTTCACGGTTGCAGTGATATAAGTTCGGAGTCCAGAAGGTTTCGCCAAGTACAAACTGCACCACACATTACCGCCATTCAGTGGATACCTTTAGAGATTCCGCTATAGGCTAAGCTAAATTCTGTTTAAGGAGCACTTCAAGCTTTACTTTCTCAGAGGGTCAGATTAAAGATAGACAGCTTGGTGGGTCAGAGGAGACCCTGAAACTCCTTTTAAACTTTCGCGGTTGCAGTGAAATAAGTTCGGAGGCCAGAAGGTTTCACCAAGTACAAACAAAAAAAACCACACAACAATGTCAATTCAATAAATTCCGAGTAAAGTTTTCCCTCAATCTCGAGGAATACTGCCTGTCAAGGCCTGTCAAAGCAGTATTCACCTGACAGAATAGTGTCAAGCCTTGACAATTCAGAGGCTGGTGTTGATTTTTGAAGCTGCGTAATACTCACCCAGTGCGTTGGTTAGTGTTTTGGATTATCGTCGACCAGGGCGTCAGGGTTGGAGTAGCGATCGGGCCAATAGAAGTTTTTTCGCGGTCTCACTCCTCAAGCTCGTGGGTCTTACCATAATTTGTCTTGAGAGATCTCTCAATTCGCCGAATCGGTAAAAAAAACCGTAAGTCCCCCACATGTGCGTAACAACATCTATAATGCATAAAGCATACGGCAAGAGGCCCGGTGATGGCTCTTCTAAGCTGCTAGTGATAGTTCATCTTCTTCTTTAGTCTAGGCTCGTTCCAAAACTTAAGTGGAAACCTTACATCGAAAACAGAATTTAGAGGGAAGCTAGCCTTCTATCCCGTAGCTCAACCTTCGGAAAGAAGTGGGAACTTCAACCAAAAATGTCCTTAAATGTACGAAGCCGTTGTGCTTGAGTCACTCAAAAAATTCCAAAGAATAGCCAGATATGCACCACGGGCGCTATAAAGTCTGTCCCATGCGACGCCCTTGCTATGCTCCTGCATATTTTGCCTCTCGATCTACAGACAAGAAAAAAAAACACAATGAAGACATTGCAGTGCAAGTTCGACTCTGGGAGTCTGGATGCTGGACTACATGGCTAGCAACAACATCTTGGATACTTCACCAAATGACTTTCCCAAATACACACTCTTAGGAATTATACTTTAAAAAAATCAAAAGAGCTCTTATAAGGCTCCTATAAGAGCCTTAATACTCTGAACATGACGAAATAGCTCCTATAAGGCTCTTATAGGAGCTAAAACTTCTTGTCAAGATCTAAAAATTGTCTTGAAGAACTTTTCTTAAGGCAGTATAACTCCTGTGGTGCTTAACTTTTGTAACAAGTTTCGAAATTCGGATCGAGGCTCTGATTCTACAAGACTTGTAGTACTCTAACTCACAAGAATTATTTTTTTATCTCGCTTCGGGGGGCTTGTCCTGTGCTTGGGGGTTGGAACCGTGAACCGTGAACTTAAAATGCCCAGTTGTAATTCAAACCCACGACCTCGTACAAACCCCGCCAACACACTAACCACAGTGTCACCTTTACAAAACCTGCTCAAAATAAAACAATATTCTTGTCGGGTTCCTGATTTCTAACAGTCGAAATGATATTCCAAGCACTTCTTCTTAAAATATTCAGAAACACCATAGTCAAAATTCCAACGACTGCTTTATCCTTTAACTCTCCAAATCACCAGTTAAAATATATTCCGAGGAATTACCTCCCAAGAACTCACAAGAAGTCTCAAACTCACTCACAGGCCAATTGTTTCGTTCAAATTATGCTTATTAGTTCAATATACGCAATAACTCTGAGCAAAAAGTGTTTACGCATATAGTATATATTTTGCCCGGCCAACAGCACCGTACAAAGAGGTGCAAATAAATCCTTCAGTCACAAGGAGCCAAATGCGAAAACAAATACACCTCGTTTGCTTCAATTGATCCCCATGTCCTGGGTTGTTTTCACCAAACAATGCAAACGACTTACATCTTTACTTAAGCCATTTCTTCCAATCAACTACATCAGTGGCTAAGTAAAAAGTGCCTACATAAACGAAGGTTACCCGGGCAAGGACTCTACTCAGCAGTGTATACCTACCTATTTATATACGAATGCGAAGAAAGTCAAACCACTTTTACGGTGATTGTGAATACGCCCAGAAAGCAAAAACAAAAATCAGAAAAGGATTTCCATTATCGGTATCCGACTACCTAATACTCTATGATCCGAAAAGCCATCGTATAGGTCACAGATTTCCTCAGCTCTGCCAATATGGCCATTTGTTTTATTGGGGAGCAAAAGGAAAGTGTTTTTCTCTGCTGCTACACATTTTCTCATTTCAAATTGTGCGTACACATACATGTCAAGGAAACACAGCGTCGAATCTATATTTAATACGAAAGCATTTGGATTAACGACGCAAAACTGTCAGGGACCAACTCGTTAGCCAGAGACAATATGAAGCTCTCCTTCGAAAAACGAAACAAAAACAATACGAGTAAGCACCCATCAGGACAATGAGGAGGAGAACGAGTGACGAGTTTTGTGGGGGTGTGTTTACGGAGGCGGCATAGAAAGGAATTCCAAGTATAAATAATAATCCGATATGAAGCAGATTTGCGAAATTATTTGTAAATAATAGAATATATCCTTTTGACTGAATGAACAGAGCTCAACACACCCACGCGCCCCCGGTGAATGGAAACCCTTTCAAGCAGGCAACGCCATCCAAGCGAGAGCGAATGAGATTCTAGAGGGTAAGAGGAAAACCTTTCCTCAAGTCAAGCAAATAGAATTGATTCCGATTCAACATCCTTTTCCCTTTACATATAAACAAGCAGATTTTCTCCTTTATTTTTATTTTTTTTTTTTGTTTGGTGCTTTCCGTTTGTTTGCTCGCTTTTCCCTTTTTAAGATTCAACGAGGACGAGGTAAGGACAAGCCCCAACCACCGATTGCTATGCCGTGAGGGATCAGAAGCAAATCGTAGCAACATCACCCAACAAATACCAAATCAACTCTCGCACATCGTATAAACGCAATGAGTAGGTATCTAAAAAGTCGCTTATCGACATATAATCCTCGCTAAGGATATCCTGGAATTTTCGGTTTCGATTGCTCGCTGCAGCCACCCTTATTCTAGGGATCGGGTTGGGCCCGGGCACTCCATCCCCTCGAGTGTGCTTTTTTGCGGAATGAAGGATGATTTCTTTGTTTTCTCGTAGTCGAGTTTTATTTTCTTGTTTATTATTATTCCCGGGTTCGATTGCGGCGGTGGCGGCGACGACGACGACGGCAGAATCCCCGGAATGCAGGAGGGCACTGATGCCATCGATAAGGGGGCGCATTCGAGTACACCCGCCGCCGCCGCTGCCATGTAATTGGATTGTGTCAGAACATTGTATAAATTGAATCAATTGATGCTAATACTTTTAATATTGTGTGCACGTGCTGATGGCGCACAATTATTGTATAGGTAAGGTATATCCTTAATGGAACAAGCAGAGCTGATACTTCGAATGGAGAACAGATTACCCTAGCCATGATTATGTGGTTGCTGGTTGCTTGGCGATACAAAATTAATTGGATGCCAGTGGAGGAGTGGAACAAGTCAACATAAGTCTCGAGACTGTGTTTACAGTTCATGTGATCTGAAATTCAATTGATTGATTTCGAAGGATTTATTTGAGCCGGGGAGGACTGTGTTGAGGGGGCTGTAGTTTCTGGAGTTTCAATAAAGCTATTCGGTAATTAAGGGGATTATAACAGATACGCTCCTTCACTCGAGTATAATTGAAAATATTTGCTAAATAGACAATGGAGTTTTTTTTATCCCTTGGGACACTTCTACTTGTTGTGTAGAAGTGTCCCAACCTGCCGTTACTAGCTGCAGTTACTGAAAAAGGCGCACAGTGGGCTGAGCAAACTCTTATCAAATTTAGTTTTTCCTCCATAGGACTAGGAGGAAGCAGTCACGGCCATGCCCAATGTCCAGGTGGCGCTGGAAGAGGAGGCGTGGCAGCTTTTCCAATAGTTTTTAGAATGGGATCACTGCTGAAGCCATTTATTTTATCCATTTTTTCTGTTTTATCAGAAAGTGAAAGAAAGCTTCCGCTGGTTGCCTTACTGCTCAGATACAAGCCATGCTTTATTGGCCTAAAGAGACCGGACATTATGAAGACTGCTAAGGACGATGTTTGTTCAGTGCACAGTTTATCCCCGGTGAAACAAAGGTTTGTTACTCCTAGAACAAAACAAGTCTTAAGTTAAGCCAGTGAGTAGTTTTTCTACGCAGGGCTTAGTCCGTCAACAAAGTTATTTAATTTTCGACCCTCGAAAAAATCATTTGTCTCGACTGTCATTTCTCATAGACAAAAAACAGGCAAAAAATCCGAGTCTCGGTGCTCAGTGTTCTGCGGCGCGTTGGTGTTCATCCGCCCCAGATAACCCAGCTATCGCAGCTGGTGTATTTTGACTTTGTGTTTTATTCCCTCCTTCACTCTTCGTCCCTGCAGACGGGACTAAAAATCAATCAAAGAATTTTCCTCTCAAATCAGCCTAAAAGGTTTTCATCCACCTTTGACAGGGTTCATCCTAGCTTAGCGCAAATAGAATGGGCGACGCCTTGATTTATGCTAGCTTTTTGTATCGAATACTCTTCTGGTTATTACATTGCTTTTCTACGTAGGGGCATAACACTTGCGGGGGTAAGCTTTAATGTTTGTGTGCGTTTTCATGATCCATGCTGGGTATGAGCCACGGTTTGTGTTGAACCGCGAACTGTTTTTGTACTCGACCCAGAGTATATTAATTTTAATTCATATTTTGTAACACAGTGAAATAATCTCCGTAGACCCCTTACACAATTTAGAAGTAAAAGAAAGTTTTGAGCTCCGTAGTCTGCTTTGCGGAGGCGATATTAGAAAAAAACTGTTTCTTTTTATAATTAAACGTACGTTTTTGAAACATTTCCTCACAGTTCTAACGAAATAAGATTAAAGTTTTTCTTTTTAGTCCACGCCCATTTTCTGGGGCGTGATCTATGCATATTTGACTTCCAATAAATGAATTGAGGCTAAAAACTTCAACATTCGGTGTTGGAGTGTAAATAGGGTTGGGTATTTAATGGTTCGTTACAGACGAACTCTTGCACTTGTTACTTGTTTTCCGCTACCCTCAAAAATGTGCTACGCATTAAAGGGGTATTACTTGACTACCCAGCAGTCGCGTATTTGTCATAAAATAAAAAATTCTCACGCAGACTTCACTGCCATAACGATATAATCTTCCGAGTATGTCAAATATATCACTCGGCTTACGCGAGTGAGTGAGCGTACGGACTTTCGAAAGATTGCACCTCTGGTGTTGTCTCAAGAGATCTGGACGATTCTCTAAAGTATGATGCCATAGAAGACACTCATAAATCTAAATTTTTTTTAGTAGTAAAAGGGAGTCGGTGAAATCTTAAGTGATCTTGACGGAACAGCGCATGTTTTCACTCGCCAAACTGACAAGTTTGGCAGGGACGTCAAAATTTGACATTGCCCTTATAATTCCTGCATTCCTCGGTGTTTTCCAAGATCTTGCACCCCGGTATGTGAATGTGCGAATGATGTTGTATGCACATGGACCTATCTAACAGACTTTTGAAAAATGGCTTTAAGCAATAACACAGTACGTACAGCAGAAAAGATTAAGAAAACTCATGTCTTTGTAGGTGGCGCAAATGAGAGTGTCTTCTTTCTTGAGGATCGGGCAAACAATGCTGAGATTCCATTCATCGGGTATGCTTTTCCCTGATACTATCTTGCAGATGAGCTGGTGCATGATGATGCTAACTAGATTACCGACCGCAGATTTCAATAGTGGGGCAGCTATAGGCCATTAGCACCGGCTGCGTTGTTGCCTTTAAGCTCAGACACAGCTCATTTCTCTTCATCCAAGTCGGATGTATTGTTCGTTTACTTCGTCTTCTGTGTCTTCTTCGCTCAGATTGATTGGTTTATTCTACCTGGCTATCAGTACTTGATACTGGCTATAAAGTACTTCGTATAGAAGGTAGTAGAGAATCGATAGAAGAAGGAACTGGCGATCTCTTGCTACTGTACGCTTCCAACGTCAAATTTCTCAAAGCATTTCCATTTCTTGTCGTTTTGGTCAGAATATCCGCAGCTCTACTTTGGCCAATACGAGATCCGCGTCAATGTTGGCGCCTCGGGGAGTTCGTTTTGTGATACTGGTTGAGTATCCTGCGTCCAATCATAGTCAATTTGGTTATCGATTGATTGATCAGGCGACCTTCGTGTCCTACTGTGCATGATGAGATGTGGGAACTTTGGGATAGCTTTCACATCCTGCGCACCGAATTCGATTTTAATCCACTATCAGCTTCAATCCGCTGTGAGGATCTTGTCAATCAGGCTAAGATTGCTTCGAAATTATTATTTTATTTTTCGCCGGAATGGCACCCTGACGGCGGGAGCTCTGACCTGAAGGACAAGTTTCATTTTATAACTCTAAGGCCGGATGGTCGGGTAACCCACTTATTCTAGGTTTGAGCTCCGAATACGTAGTAGTAACGTGAATACAAGGTGCTCAACAGTTGTTCGACAAATAGTTCGACCTGACTGGGATGCCTCCGTTTATTCCATCTGAGGAATTCAGTCGCTCGGATCCGGATGCAAGGATAAGTGCCTTAATGAATACATTTCTTTCCCCTCTTTCGCAATGGAATTAGAAAGCAATCTCAAGCCGAGTTACTTTCAAGTTTCAACCCAGTGTTCAAGAGTGGCAGGTGAGATTAGAAGTTGATTAAAGAAACCTGTCGTTGTTTTTGGGATGACTGTGGCTAGACCACCAAGCAGGCTTACTACAAACTACTTAATACCTATAATAAGTTCCTTAGAACTTTTTTTCCAAACTAAAAAAGAGATGTGGAATAAGCTGGAAGCCTGTTGATCATCAGCTACATTCCCATCCCTCCACTAAATCATGCTAAAAACCATCTTTTCAGCATACTTAACCTGGTACCTATTTTCTATATCATCATTAGCACCAGCAACAGTGGAAATTTTGTCATTGTAGAAAATTAAAATATAAAGAAGTGCGTTTAGGACCTTGTTTTACTCTCATTGTAGTTCAAGTTTTTTTTTTTGTTTTCTTCAGACAAATATTTACCATCCCAAGAGTATGCGGCTATGATTGACAACCCGAAGAACTAGCCCTTAAATCTTCCCAGTCATTCTCTGTTCTGGTTTTTTGTGTTTCCGAATTTTCTTACTTCGGTAAGTCTGGGGACCACCCTTGATTTTTCAAGGGTTATTAAATCAATTTTGATCCTAGGTCAACGACAAGTCTTCTGCTAGAAAATGCTCCTTTTTATAAGTTCTTCCCTGTAGTCAACCAGTGTAGGTGGTTGATGGCATATCCCTGCACCGGCAAATATGAGACTTTATGATTTGATTCAAAGTCATTTTTGCTGTAGGATAAACTTCCCATGTCTTATTCCACTGTATTGCTGACAGGATCAATATTTACATTTTTGTCTATTTTCAACGCTGAAATTTAGTTGAAATGTTTTCAATTGAATTGTTTTGTTCCAAACAATTTTTTTTTTAGTTTGCGCACTTTTTTCTAAGAAGTACTTTCAGGTGGTGTCAAAACTTTTCAGTCCTACTCAAAAAATATTTCAGTACCAATTACCAACTTGCTACTTTAATATTGTACCTATGACAACTTCTATTGAGACATGTTACGAAGGCCCTGAGGACCCACATGCTGACGCATACAGATTTCGTTGCATTGCGTCGTCAAAGGCTACTAAAATATATACCTACTCATCCTCCATATTTAAGCGGCAATGTCTGTTAAGAGAGTTGGGTCACAATCTGTGTCAAAGAATTCATGGAAGCCTAAAGATATCCGAAATTGTACGTCTGGCTTTCGTCTCATATCAGAGACTACATTTTTCAAGGAATTATATTTAAAGAATTGTAATGTAGGGGTATTTTAACAGAACAAACCCCAATTTCGTTTATTTTAACACCTCAAAAATTTTACATAGGCTTTTTCGAGGAAAGAAAGTAATAGGTATCCTTCGCGTTTTGACTGCCAACCCGACCTTAATTGATTGTTTCACGAATTCTGTAATGGCCTACCCCAATAATTTTTTAAAAGAGTATGTTGGCAGGACGACTTTCACTCGGCCTCTTTTGCAGTAATCTCTTATACTAGGAGCACATGGAAAAGCCCACTGGAACGGTGCTGAATAGAAGTCCTGGAGAGGAACTTTCCAATGGACTCTCTTAAATAGTTCTTATACAGGGCTCTTACCATTCAGTGCGCATGTAGAAATTTTTTGATGGGATACTAGAATTTATCCGAAGGAATTTATTAATTGTAGCAGAAGCAATCTGTGTCGGAATGGATATAGCCACGAATTCCTGGTTAAAATTTATGCTTTTATAGTTCCGTCACCGTCATGTGAACTTTGAAGACGATAAGTCTTTCGCTGAGACTATTTCCCAACAAAATAGTACAAACATGTTTTGTTTTCTTATTTTTTTTTTGCAAAAGAACGTGTCCCTAGCATTTAATGTCGGTGTCTTTTTCAATGGAATGTGCTGAGAAAATTGTGTTGGCCAAGGCTCTCTATCATGCTTTAAAAGGGCGCAGTATGCATTTTTATTTTCGTGCATGGGGTGGATATTCATAGGCAACATGAGGCGCAGTACGCATTATAAAAATTTCCTTTATGTGTTGTTTCTTGAAAAAGGCATCAAGCTTCACGAGCTGTATGATGGTGACTTTTGATTTAGTTTAAGCCTAGCGTTTCACGAGCGACAACGTAGTTTTAAGGTACCTTGGGTCCGTAACAGAGCCCTTAAACAGGCAACGTGTGTCGCAGGGCTGTAAAATAAAACAAAATGATTGTGGAATGCATTCCTTGAAGTCATACTAAGAATTTGTTTAATTTAATGGACTTCAGCTTAAAATGACTCAAACAATCATTTTCAGCAGTGAAGTCACATTGAAAAGTCACTAGCATACATGAATGCATTCAATCCATTGAAGTCATTTCAAGTCACTGAATGCATTAATTTTTTTTCAATGGATTGAATGCATTCATGAATGCTAGAAATGAAACTTCAAGGTCAATTCACTGAATAAAGAGCAGTCAAAAAAGACTTCATTCATTTGACTTCAACTCTTTGATTGCTGCAAATGATTGTTTCATGACTTCAATTTAAATGCTAATTTGTTTTTTCTAAGTTGAAGTCATTATTGAATGGAAATATTTTACGCAGAACTTACAGTCCGTAAAACGGACCGTTGAATACCCCATGTAAAATGCTGATGTTATTGCTATTTTTTGACATTTCATAAGTAGCGCAAACTTCGAAAAGGGGCGTGTTCCAACCGACCCTTATTACAAACTATCAATATTAACAGATATTTCACAGTTACGCTTTAATGTACGTAAAAATGCATTTTTGTTGGTTCAAATTCAGTATTTTTGAAAAATCGACCTTTATAAGGGGGCGTGGCTAAAAACTTTTTACGAACAAAATCTGGAGTAAAATCCCGTTTATCTTACCTGCTAATTATTTTTGTTTCACGCTTTCCTAAATGTGGCTTAAGACCAGCAGAAATTAGCAACATTTTTTCAATTTGGAACAAAAATATTGAGTAAAATGCAATCGAAAATTTACCCTTAAAATAGATGCCACGCCCACTGGAGGAGGTTAACCAATTAATTTTGCCTTTTTGTGTCTTACATTCACTAAGAAATGCTAAAAGCCAAATTTCAGCCTTTCAAGACGTCTTACAGTTTTGAAAGCTCTGGAAATATTGAATATTTAGACCGATTGTGGGCGTGTCTTTGGGTGGATTTCCAAAATTTTTAAACCTATACTGCTTCACATGACGTGGAGCTTACGTACAAAATATCAGCATCGTAGCTCAAAATTTAAGGCCTCAAAACATGTGACATATAGACGGACGGACGTGGCTTATTCGATTCAAAATTCGGTCTCGATCATATGCCCGCCCTAAGGTCTTGGAGGTCTACCATTATTATTTCACTGTGTTACAAACTATGTGACGAACTTAGTATACCTCCTATCCTATGGGATGGGGTAAAAACAGCTTTGAAGAACGTGCCAAGTTGGTAAGGTGGATGTCTCAGTGTAACACGCTTAAGCCTTTGAGGTCCGTTTTGAGAAAATAAAGTGGAGAAAGTACCTTCTAGCACCGGAGACCTATATGATTCCTTCTCAATTAATTTAATGTTATGGTGTCCCCAAATTGGTATAATGGCAGAGGCAACCATTTTTAATGCAAGCCACGTCAACAAAATAATTGAAGTCAGTGAAGAAATATCCCTAATGAGAAGGCAAGGCAGGGCAACTGGTTTTTGTGTAGACCCGTACTGAAAAGATTCAATTTTTCTCAGAACTTGAGTAACTCCGATTAACTCCGAAGGTAGAGGACGCACGGTTGCGGTGTGAACACTTATCCGTCATTTTTCGTCACCCTAACATATCAAACTTGAGGCAGTCGTTTGCAACCTCGCTGGGGGCCTAAGGACTGCAGAAAATGTTTGACTTTTTATTAAGGCTCTTGAAAAATGATTCTGTGACCTGTGTCCCTTCTACGTCGGGTTGGCTTAGAGTGTTTTTCAAACTTTTTAATGCGCGACCCCTTAAACAATAAAAAATTTCTGGCGCCCCCGAACTATTACAAAACTTAAAGACAAGAAAGTGAAAAAAAGACTTGTTCTTTTTCACGGCCCCCACCTCCGCGAGGGTCTGACAAGCCCCCCGAGAGTATCACTTGTCTTGGAAAACTTCTCAAAGTTCCGTTCGGATTCGGCAAAAAATTGTAGGTAAGGGGACCTACAATTTTTTGCCGAATCCGAACGGAAATTAACAAATTGCAATTGCAAAGAAATTAACACACCAGCATTGTTGAGAAGTTGGCCCTGGTTCACCTCGAGCTGTTGCGCCACTCTATTTATTTTTTTATTTTATTTATTTATTTTTGATACTTAAGCTCTCTTAAAAGCTTCAAGGGAAGGATAAGAACTATATTATTGAGAAGATACGGTAAATGATTCCTCTTGGAATTTCGTTTGGGGTCAGAGTTTTCGAAGAAATTTCTTCAGATGAATCATTCGAGTAAACCATAACAATAAACCATAACCATAACTTTGCGTGAAGAGGCACCTTTTGGAACTTGATTCTTGTGCCGCAAGGACAGAGATGGGTACGAAATTAACGTCATTCCAACGGATGGATCGACCATCGATAAAGATAAAAGAATAAAAATCCGCAAACCACCCAAAATATTCCCAAAATATCCACCTAGCATATTCTGAGCTCAAAAATAAGCCTCAAAATTGCTTGTTGGACTCGCCACTTCTTACCTTTTTGAGCACACATATCCTTAAGGAGTTTTGAGCCCACAATCCCCCTAGATTTTCTTGGCGACCCTCCAGGGGGTCGCGACCCACAGATTGAAAAACACTGGCTTAGAGCATCCTTAAAAGAACTGGCTTCTCTGCCTCGTGCTATTTCAAAGCCTTCCCGAATCGCGCAAATTTTTCTTGGCAGAGATCTGATGCAGGATGCAGGTATCGTACTTCTATATAGATTGACTTTTTAGGCTTACTTGCTAAGCCCTCACCAGAATGCCTTCAGAAATAGGTTGACTACTTTCAATAGACTTCTCTCGCACTCTCATTTTCTTTTCCCTTGCCAGGGACTGGGATCCGCAAGGTGACTGTGCACTGGGACAAAGCTTTTCAGAATCTTCTTTTAGTGTAATGTCGTCGTGCCGCGCCATCCGGTTAAGGCGCTCAGCAACTAATTTATCTGAACTATTCGGAATGTTGTGCATAATTAGTCCAACGAGTAAGCCGGTAGGAACCAGTCTATCTGCAACAGACCCTGATGTTTTGCTAGAATAAGGTAGAGACAATCTCTACCTCTGTTTTAACCTTCAGCCTTGCATCCTTGGGCACAGTTTTCTGTACGCTTAAGCCACCACTGGAATCCGGCTTGGCAGTTCCTTTCCCCTCAGGCGTAGATACCATTGACGCATTGCTACTTAGGCATCAGATGTCTTGCAAAACTGGGAAACATGAATATTAACAGTGGACAAAAAGAAGTGAAGATTTATGCCCGTGGAGTCGTGGACAGAGTCGCAAAGATTTGCTAGGTGTCCGAATGACCTTTATTTTCCAAAGTACATCTTGCTGCATCACATTTATTTACAATTTGACTTCAGGGATCACACACTTCCTTAAGTCAATTTAAATCCCAGTGAGTCAATTTGTGGGGCTTGACATTTTGTTGCCAATCATATAGAGACCATAAAAGGATAGCTGCCTCACCATACACTCGAATTTCACCACAAGGCAGCCCTAGCTGCAAACTCATTTTCACGTTAATTACAAAATTACCAAGTACCCCATCCACATAAGCCCGCAGTACTCATCGTATGATATCCCCTCTGGGGGATACAAATTAAATAATGCATCCCGTTTGCGAGGACTTTCCTCCTCTCAATTGGCAAGCTTTTCGCAAATCCTTCGTATTTACGTTTGTTCGTAAAAGACTTGCAGCCCAAGCATGCGACATCGTTCAATGCAAAAGAGAACGCCAACAACTAAGTATGTATATGTACGACTGAAGATGTATGCTCCTGTTCCTGGTGCATCCAGGTTGCGGAACAATTTTTACAAACAGAATATTACCTCGGCTGACGCGCGTTTGGCAGTCGATTGCATCCATGAATGTGGGTACCGGTTCATCCTGGAAGTTGTGAGGAAAAAAAAAACGGCACGCAGGTGATCCTTTGCCGTAAGGAGAATCTCTTGCACTCGCTTGTTGTTTTTTCCTCCCATCTCTTGTTGTTATATGTGCGCCTTTCTACCTGCAGACATGGTTATTGTATAGAATCGTCCTTTATTTTTTTGTGTGATGCTCCTTATCCTCTGTGAAGGCTTTTCTTTATTGCTTCGTTTCAATTTCGCAAATGTTTTCGTTATACTTATATGAAACGCGAAGAAGATGGCGAGGCACATTATAATAACGTAACCTGAAATAACGGTATTTTGTTCATAGGTACCCTATACTCCGGCGTCGTCTTCATTTTGCAGTTACACATACAGGAGGGTGGTGCAGCTAGCACTGTAAAACTAACCTTGCACGGGAGTTGCACTAAAGGCGCACGGAAGACGGTTTACTTTTATGTGAGTCATTGAGCACGAGATCCGGGTATTGATGCTCTAATGGAATTTACCTTGCTTCCGCTTTCCGTATTATGTGTGATGATAGCCAGTCGGAGTGTTGTGGGATAAGTATACGGCATACGGCGATGGGTGTACTGCAGCTTTTTAGCAAAAAAAGGGACGAGAAATAGAAAAAAATCCACACCGAAGGTAGATTTATTGCGCACGATATACGACGATACGAGGAAGAAAATATTTTGATATCCTGGAGTGGTTGTGCATCTACAAAGAAGGATGTGTGAAGGGTAAAATCTATCTGAAAGGAAAGCAATTAATATTTCGCCGGGTGAGGAGCTTTCTATTTTATTGCATACTTGGTGTGAGAGATTATTCTTTTGAAGTAAGGTAAAGTAAGTGCACATAGATACTCGAATGCAGTGGCGTTAAAATCACTATAAAAATTATCCCGTGGTGATTGTGGGGAATGGGGAATGAAGTGGGTAAGATTATGAGTCTACTTCATGTAGGTATACGAGCCACGTTCGCTTCGAAGGTCCTTTCTCATTATGGTAACAGACTAATTGAAGTGCTTTTAGAAAGTGCAATGACAAAGTTAAGTTTATGTAAAGTAGCTTGAAATTTTGCCCAACGGTAACGTTTTAGTAGGCGATGCGTATGTACACAATATCGAGACTTGCTTCTTTTTACCAAATGTGTGTGGTACAAAATTTGGGTAATGTTGTATACCGAGTTCCCGGGTTGAATACAGACCGGTCACCGAACTTTGCGAGGGTCTGACAATTGGGTCTCCAACAGTATCATTTGTTTTGAGAGAATCGGTTAACATTTAGGATCCACTTCAGTTGTGTAAGAATACCTACAACGCACACAACATGTATGGGTTGTGAGATGTCAGGCGACGGCTCTTTTGAGCTGCAAGTGCCACCTAGTGGTACAAAATAGGTGCAAGGTAGGTGTGAGCTTGATCTTATATTATAGAAATACTTGAAATGGATCAATTACAAAATCTAAACGACAAGTTTCGTATTGTCATGCGGATACTCGCAAGCGCAACTTGAACCATGAGGTCATTGAAAAATGAACCCCTGTCTGCTTCTTTTTATACCCCATCCCACAAGTATCGGATTTTTCAATAAGAGCGCTGCAAAATTTTTTTTAAATAAAACAAAAACGGTTTTGAATATCAATGAAATTCTTTATTTCTGTGAAAGAACGCTCGATGCCATTATGTGTGGAACTCGATTTCTTTAACATCCCCACGGGCACGCTTGCAGAAGTCCAGACGCTGAACCCAATTTTCAACAAGTTTCAAGCATAAATCGGCTGGTACTGCTGCAATTTCACGTTCGATATTTGTACGAAGTTCATCAGTCGTCGCTCGCTTGTTGGTATAGACTATAGAATTGATGTAGCCCCACAGGAAATAGTCTAACGGCGTCAAATCGCACGACCGAGGCAGCCAAGCGCCTTGACGCGCAATTGTTGATCTGCTAGGACGATTATGACCACCATAAATTGGACGTAGCGGTCTTAACCTTGAGGCCTCTGACTCCCAATAGGGGCAGTAAATTCTAGTAATTTCGACTCGTTGTTGTTTCGTATATCTTTCCATCACGAAATGGCAAACCTTACTGAAGAGAAATGTCAAAAAACCGCAAGTCGTTTGTTGTCCCTGTCGCTCTACTTTTGAAGCGACCCCTTTGAAAATACTTTATATTAAGATTTTCAGATAGTTTGTAACACGATAAAATAATAAAGGTAGGCCCCCAACACCTTAACAACACATGATCGAGACCGAATTCAGTATCGAATAAGCCACGTCCGTCCGTTCATCCGTTCATCCGTCCATCCGTTTGTCTGTCCGTCTGTCTGTGTGTCATATGTTTTTAGTGCTTAAATTTTGAGCTAAAAAGCTGAATTTTTGTGCACAAGCTCTTTGTTATTCGAAGCAGTACAAGTGTTAAAATTTTTCAAATCCGCCCACAGACACGCCCACAATGAGTTTAAATGTGCAACTACCTCCAGAGCTTTTAAAACTGTTAGACGTCTTAAAAGGCTGAAATTTGACTTTTGGCATAACCTAATGCAAATGTAAGACATAAAACAGAAAAATTTTATCGGTTAACCTCCTGCAGTGGGCGTGGCATCTATTCTAAGGGTAAATTTTCAAATTCATTTTACTATTCTATGCTTTTGCTCCAAATTGAAAAATTTTACATAATATTTTATTTAGAAAACACTTAGTTCTACTTTAAATTAACAGAAAAGTTTGGTTCACGCCCATATTTGGAGAATTGATGAAAAACCTTGAATGTTCCATAAAAACCCAATTTAGACGGGCTTTAAGCCTTATTTATGCAATAATAAGAAATAAAAATATGAACTTTAGGTAAGCGAGATTACGGGCTAGATTCACCACATTTTTAAAATTTTTAGCCACGCCTCCTTCAAGGAGTCGAATTCACCAAAATGTTGAATTTGAACCAAAAAATTACATGCTTTTGCTTACATTTAAGGGAAACTTGGAGATATCTATGCTATTGACAGTTTGTAGTAAACACACCCCCTTTCAAAGTATAAAATAAAGGTCCGTTTAACGGACTGTATTTGCTGCGTACACACAGCACTTACTCACTGGTTTACCTTTACTTTACTTCAATATAATGGAAAGTTTGCTTATTAAGCAGATTTAGCAGAATTTGATTGCTTTTTACAGAGTTTTGAAAAAGAAGAATCTTCTTAAAACCGAAAAATTTGAACGCAAAATTTTCAGGACGTCACAATTTGCGAAATTCAAAATTCCGAAAAGAAGTTTTATTCTGCTTATTCTACTTTTCAAACAAACTTTTCACTTTTTCGAAGAAAATGTTAAAAAACAAACATGCAGGGAATTTCACAGATTTTTCTAAAACAGAATTTCGAAAAGCAGAATTTTTTCCCCAGTCCAGAACTTATTTGCGCAAAAACAGAATTATGATTCGCTCCCTTTAAGGGTTGTGGTCAAAATTCTAGTTGGGTCAAAATCCTATTTGGGTCAAAATTCATTTATCCAAAAATCTGCTCTTAGAATTCGGCTTCTACTTCCAAAAAAGCGAAAAGCTTGCTTCAAAAGCAGAATAGATGAATTTTGTTGCTTTTGCCCGAATTTTGAAAAGCAGAAATGTGAAAGCGGAATTTCGAAAGCAGAATTATGATCAAAACGCTGAACTTTTTTCCGAAGAAGCAGTATTATGAGCGGTTCATAAGCCTTTAAAAGTTGTGGTCAAAATTCTGGTTGGTTCAAAATTCTTTTTACAAAAGTCTGCTTTAAAATTTCGGTTTCTCCTTCAAAAAAGTAAAAAGTTTGCTTAAAAAACTGAATAAGGAGATTTTCGTTTTGCATGTGCCGGGCATGGTATTGTCGAGCATGGGTAACTTGGCAGAACCTACCTACAAAAGCCAAGGAAGATAATGTCGCCCTTATTTCTGTAGGTTTGAAACAATTGGGATTGTCTGCTATCAGGCCCAGAGGTTCCTCGACTTAATGAATGATTAGTGCATGAAAACGTGATTTTAAGGTTTCCTTCTAAAACAACATTTGTTCTATTAACGCGAAGGTTGCTGTGTCTGTGTCTGACTTGTGAGCGGGTCATAGTTCTGCTTTCGAAATTCTTCTTCTAGCAGAATATTTTTCAAGTAAATTTTTGACTTTTTTGAAGTAGGTAAGCAAAGGTAAAAAAGTTACAGACAGGGGGTTGCAGCGGGCAAGACTTTTGAAAATCAATATTTGAAAACGGATTTCAACCTCGGCAGAATTTTGACCCAAATTGTATGACTTAGTACTTAAAGGTATCACTATCCCAATATCCGATGAAGTCAAATATCTGGTAATAATCTTGGAAAAAATGCCTTGTTCCAAGTATGTTGAAGCCAAGACCGAGACAGCACTGTCTATTGCAGTGTAGATTTCTTAAAAGGGTCCAAGGTAAAATCAATCCTCCACAAGCATCAGTTGTTAACACTTTCGCAGAAACGTGTTACTGCCTCTTTTGTAAAACTAGATCAACTTGCGGTCGAGGGGTTTGTATCGCCCTCCTTAGCCTCTTTGGACTGCTCTGATATTTTATCATTCTGAGCCGGATTCCTCAGGATGAATTGAAAAAATAAGTAACAGATTTCGTTCTGTCCATTCTGTAGTTATTTGGCTATTGTCAGCTCCATTCTGGGTACTAACATAACCTGGGTTCGACTGTTGACGCTCTTTAATAAACTCGGCGACTCATGCATAAAGGCCTTTGTTATACTCTTGTAGAGTGTCGAGGATTCGTTTTGTTTTCTTGTAAGCAGAGTTCGAAAAGAAACTGATGATCATACATGGCTGGGTAACCGATCCCCCACTTGTTGCCCTTAAATCATCCCATCTTCCATCCCATTGCTTCAGCTGTTTCTTGATTATTTTCACGCAATTTCACTGTCGGCTCTTTTTACAATGTTGTATTTATAAGGAAACCCACTTAAAGGAGCTATTCTAGGAACTGCTTTCTGTTTTAGCAACTACCTTACCCAGGCCGTGACCGATTTTTGTAGGCGTTGCGTTGGTTAACATCTTAATGGAAAAGTGATTGGCTAGAATAGCCACATTTCTCCCGAGAAGTCTTTCTGTAAGAGATCTCAGAACCTCAGAAGTTCTCTAAAGTGAAGACATTATAAAATTTGAACTAAGAATCTTCATTGGAGAGTTTTGAAAATTACCACCTGACCTTGGAAGTAGTACCTTACATACTATAGCCTCACGATTGAGGACACTTAAATACGAACTTAAAATATCTGCGTAAAAGAACGCAATATCTGCACAAAAGAACGCCCTATACCCTACTCATAGGCCTTTTTGCATTTTTCCTTTTCGTACTGTAAAAATATCCCAAAGCTACTAGACTAGTAAGAATTCCACTTGGCAAACCCACTCCAAGATAGAACACTATCTGCAGCCTTGAAACGTAGGTCTCACGACTTTTCGCTGTATTCCAACCAGACCTAAAACAGCGGGCGTGCAATTAAAGTTGCAAAATGCCAAACAATTTTCCATACATTATTCCATCAATTTCATGTGTCTGGCCCTCACAATATTTACCAAACACCAACGCCTCTCCGATATTCGTTATGACACTAAAATTATTGCTTCCGTGAAAAATTGCATCTGCTGCGTATATCCGAACATGCAAATGAGCGCATGAAAAGGGTGGAATATAAGGAAGAGCATAGGAAAACAGGAACACCCCCAACCCAGTGCAAACAAACAATTAGCCTTAATAATTAAATACATAAATACTATGTTTTTAATAGCACCTACGACGACGACGGCATCAATTCAAAGTGCAATAATTCTCTGTGCGGCTCTCTGTTAAATTTCGGATGTCCTGCCAGAGTGCATTGCAACACATTGGATAGGTATGCGACATGCACCCGCTTTGCGACTCTTATTGTTTAATAAAATACATCAAAATAAATCAGCCGTAATGGTCATGACTCCATTAATGCGTTCGCATTACACTCCGCCCGGTAAATTAATGACTTAATGGAAAAAATTAAAACTATCAGTGGGTGCACCACTGCACAGCACAACCACCCGGGTGTATCCGGTGAGCATGCTGGAAAAATTTAATTTAAAAATCAAATTCACAATCCCGTGCAATTCGGTGCATCTTGATTCACTTCGACCATTCAAAAATGAGCATCGATTCAAAAGACACAGAGTTTCCCAAAAAGGTTCATGATTTTGAATTTATTCATATTTTCGCAAATAGATTCATGAATGCGAATTGATTTTCAGTTGTTTAAGGAAAGCGAAACGACAAATTGCAGCACGCTTCATAATTAAGTAATCCTGATGGCGGTAATTATGAAGTGCTTCCACCTTCCGTTCACAGTTGCGCCATGACGCCATTGTCTTGAATGTACACTTATATGTGTGCTAGCCGTAGGACGAGGACAGGATTATTTATTCACAGGAAAGCAGACACAGCTACGACTTACGATTCACAATTATAATGGATGACGCTGCTGGTTGGGATGGATGGAAGTTGCCTAGCTTCATTCGACAAAGTATAGTAATCACCCAACAATGGATCATCCACACATTCACATCCATGACAAAAGATGCGACTTTTCAAAAGTAAGTCTCGGGCCTAAGAGTGTGTGATAATGGGCATGCCAAAGGAGAGGATGAAAAATGGAAAATGAATGAGCACCAAGACAACAAGGAGGCGGCCTAGAATTGTATCGTTATTGCCCTTGTTAGAATTCCCTAGCCCGCTACGTCAGTGGCTTACACGTGTATGGTAGCCTAGATTGTCGTCCTGCAACTTCTTCATGACTTTATACCAGAGCCCTTTATAGCAATGCAATTTAATTGTAGCCCGTCTGGAAGTTAGATTAAAATAAGTTGGACTGACTTTTACCTGTTTGTCCAAAGTTTTTTTTTTAAGATAAATAAATTCTGTATATTAAGTCAAAAGAAACGTTGCGTTTTATTTATATTCATATTTGTACAAGTAGCCGTAATATTCCCCGAAATATACTTTTGACCATTATTGACTCCTCTGCATGATCCTATTGAATTCAGCCCTGTCGGTGAATCGTAAATTGTTTTTGCTTTCTGACCAGGGTTTTCTTTCTGTTATTGTCTTGACAGTTCTTTTTCACAGATTTTTTTCTCAATCACATTTCCGCAACTGTGTCAGTGGGGCTTGCATTGGATTTTTGGATAGGTACCTTGTTTGGCTGCATGGTCTCCTAT